>JBAMBO010001841.1:0-33982 GCA_037044535.1 Lordiphosa magnipectinata
TAATTTAAATTATTTCAACTAGCATCAGAGATTCTGAAGACGGTCAAACACCCCAAATCGAAAATAGAATGGCACGAGCAAATTGGAATGGGGATATAGATGTCGATTCTACAACTGTAAGCATGAAACACTGTGTACTTCTTACCAAAATAATTTAAATTATTTCAACTAGCATCAAGATTCTGAAAACGGTCAAACACCCAAACCGAAAATAGATGGCACAACAAATTGGAATGGGGATATAGAAGTCGATTCTACAACTGTAAGCATGAAACACTGTGTACTTCTTACCAAAATAATTTAAATTATTTCAACTAGCATCAAGATACTGAAAACGGTCAAACACCCAAATCGAAAATCGATGACACGACAATTATTCTGGGGATGCAGAAGTCGATTCTACAACTGTAAGCATGAAACACTGAGTACTTTTTAGCGACAATTATTTAAATTATTTCAACTAGCATCAAGATACTGAAAACGGTTCAAACACCCAAATCGAAAATAGATGGCACAACAAATTGGAATGGGGATATAGAAGTCGAATCTACAACTGTAAGCATGAAACACTGTGTACTTCTTACCAAAATAATTTAAATTATTTCAACTAGCATCAAGATACTGAAAACGGTCAAACACCCAAACCGAAAATAGATGACACGACAAATTCTGGGGATACAGAAGTCGATTCTACAACTGTAAGCATGAAACACTGTGTACTTCTTACCAAAATAATTTAAATTATTTCAACTAGCATCAAGATACTGAAAACGGTCAAACACCCAAATCGAAAATAGATGACACGACAAATTCTGGGGATACAGAAGTCGATTCTACAACTGTAAGCATGAAACACTGTGTACTTCTTACCAAAATAATTTAAATTATTTCAACTAGCATCAAGATACTGAAAACGGTCAAACACCCAAATCGAAAATAGATGACACGACAAATTCTGGGGATACAGAAGTCGATTCTACAACTGTAAGCATGAAACACTGAGTACTTTTTAGCAAAATAATTTAAATTATTTCAACTAGCATCAAGATACTGAAAACGGTCAAACACCCAAATCGAAAATAGATGGCACAACAAATTGGAATGGGGATATAGAAGTCGAATCTACAACTGTAAGCATGAAACACTGTGTACTTCTTACCAAAATAATTTAAATTATTTCAACTAGCATCAAGATACTGAAAACGGTCAAACACCCAAACCGAAAATAGATGACACGACAAATTCTGGGGATACAGAAGTCGATTCTACAACTGTAAGCATGAAACACTGTGTACTTCTTACCAAAATAATTTAAATTATTTCAACTAGCATCAAGATACTGAAAACGGTCAAACACCCAAATCGAAAATAGATGGCACAACAAATTGGAATGGGGATATAGAAGTCGAATCTACAACTGTAAGCATGAAACACTGAGTACTTTTTAGCAAAATAATTTAAATTATTTCAAATAGCATCAAGATTCTGAAAACGGTCAAACACCCAAAACGAAAATAGATGGCACGACAAATTGGAATGGGGATATAGAAGTCGATTCTACAACTGTAAGCATGAAACACTGTGTACTTCTTACCAAAATAATTTAAATTATTTCAACTAGCATCAAGATACTGAAAACGGTCAAACACCCAAATCGAAAATAGATGACACGACAAATTCTGGGGATACAGAAGTCGATTCTACAACTGTAAGCATGAAACACTGAGTACTTTTTAGCAAAATAATTTAAATTATTTCAACTAGCATCAAGATACTGAAAACGGTCAAACACCCAAATCGAAAATAGATGGCACAACAAATTGGAATGGGGATATAGAAGTCGAATCTACAACTGTAAGCATGAAACACTGTGTACTTCTTACCAAAATAATTTAAATTATTTCAACTAGCATCAAGATACTGAAAACGGTCAAACACCCAAACCGAAAATAGATGACACGACAAATTCTGGGGATACAGAAGTCGATTCTACAACTGTAAGCATGAAACACTGTGTACTTCTTACCAAAATAATTTAAATTATTTCAACTAGCATCAAGATACTGAAAACGGTCAAACACCCAAATCGAAAATAGATGACACGACAAATTCTGGGGATACAGAAGTCGATTCTACAACTGTAAGCATGAAACACTGAGTACTTTTTAGCAAAATAATTTAAATTATTTCAACTAGCATCAAGATACTGAAAACGGTCAAACACCCAAATCGAAAATAGATGGCACAACAAATTGGAATGGGGATATAGAAGTCGAATCTACAACTGTAAGCATGGAAAACTGTGCACTTTTTGGTAAAATAATTTAATTTATTTCAACTAGCATCAAGATTCTGAAAACGGTCAAACACCCAAACCGACAATATATAGCACGACAAATTGGAATGGGGATATAGAAGTTGATTCTGCAACTGTAAGCATGAAACACTGAGTACTTTTTAGCAAAATAATTTAAATTATTTCAACTAGCATCAAGATGCTGAAAACGGTCAAACACCCAAATCGAAAATAGATGGCACGACAGATTCGGAAGAGGATAAAGAAGTCGATTCTACAACTGTAAGCATGAAACACTGAGTACTTTTTAGCAAAATAATTTAAATTATTTCAACTAGCATCAAGATTCTGAAAACGGTCAAACACCCAAACCGAAAATAGATGGCACGACAAATTGGAATGGGGATATAGAAGTCGATTCTACAACTGTAAGCATGAAACACTGTGTACTTCTTACCAAAATAATTTAAATTATTTCAACTAGCATCAAGATTCTGAAAACGGTCAAACACCCAAACCGAAAATAGATGGCACGACAAATTCTGGGGATATAGAAGTCGATTCTACAACTGTAAGCATGGAAAACTGAGTTCTTTTTGGCAAAATAATTTACATTATTTCATCTAGCCTCATGTTACTGGACACGATGATAAAACCCCATCGAAATCAGATGACCAGACAGTTTTGAAGGTGGATAATCAAAGCGATTCTCTAACTGTAAGCATGGAAAACTGAGTACTTTTTAGCAAAATAATTTAAATTATTTCAAATAGCATCAAGATTCTGAAAACGGTCAAACACCCAAACCGAAAATAGATGGCACAACAAATTGGAATGGGGATATAGAAGTCGATTCTACAACTGTAAGCATGAAACACTGTGTACTTCTTACCAAAATAATTTAAATTATTTCAACTAGCATCAAGATTCTGAAAACGGTCAAACACCCAAACCGAAAATAGATGGCACGACAAATTCTGGGGATATAGAAGTCGATTCTACAACTGTAAGCATGGAAAACTGAGTTCTTTTTGGCAAAATAATTTACATTATTTCATCTAGCCTCATGTTACTGGACACGATGATAAAACCCCATCGAAATCAGATGACCAGACAGTTTTGAAGGTGGATAATCAAAGCGATTCTCTAACTGTAAGCATGGAAAACTGAGTACTTTTTAGCAAAATAATTTAAATTATTTCAAATAGCATCAAGATTCTGAAAACGGTCAAACACCCAAACCGAAAATAGATGGCACAACAAATTGGAATGGGGATATAGAAGTCGATTCTACAACTGTAAGCATGAAACACTGAGTACTTTTTAGCAAAATAATTTAAATTATTTCAACTAGCCTCATGTTACTGGAAACGATCATACACCCGAACCGAAAATAGATGGCACGACAGATTCCGAAGAGGATAAAGAAGTCGATTCTACAACTGTAAGCATGGAAAACTGTGCACTTTTTGGTAAAATAATTTAAATTATTTCAACTAGCATCAAGATTCTGAAAGCGGTCAAACACCCAAACCGAAAATAGATGGCACGACAAATTGGAATGGGGATATAGAAGTCGATTCTACAACTGTAAGCATGGAAAACTGAGTTCTTTTTAGCAAAATAATTTAAATTATTTCAACTAGCATCAAGATTCTGAAAACGGTCAAACACCCAAACCGAAAATAGATGGCACGACAAATTGGAATGGGGATATAGAAGTCGATTCTACAACTGTAAGCATGGAAAACTGAGTTCTTTTTAGCAAAATAATTTAAATTATTTCAACTAGCATCAAGATTCTGAAAACGGTCAAACACCCAAACCGAAAATAGATGGCACGACAAATTGGAATGGGGATATAGAAGTCGATTCTACAACTGTAAGCATGAAACACTGTGTACTTCTTACCAAAATAATTTAAATTATTTCAACTAGCATCAAGATTCTGAAAACGGTCAAACACCCAAACCGAAAATAGATGGCACGACAAATTCTGGGGATATAGAAGTCGATTCTACAACTGTAAGCATGGAAAACTGAGTTCTTTTTAGCAAAATAATTTAAATTATTTCAACTAGCATCAAGATTCTGAAAACGGTCAAACACCCAAACCGAAAATAGATGTCACGACAAATTGGAATGGGGATATAGAAGTCGATTCTACAACTGTAAGCATGGAAAACTGAGTTCTTTTTAGCAAAATAATTTAAATTATTTCAACTAGCATCAAGATTCTGAAAACGGTCAAACACCCAAACCGAAAATAGATGTCACGACAAATTGGAATGGGGATATAGAAGTCGATTCTACAACTGTAAGCATGGAAAACTGAGTACTTTTTGGCAAAATAATATAAATTATTTCAAATAGCATCAAGATTCTGAAAACGGTCAAACACCCAAACCGAAAATAGATGGCACGACAAATTCTGGGGATACAGAAGTCGATTCTACAACTGTAAGCATGAAACACTGAGTACTTTTCGGCAAAATAATTTAAATTATTTTAACTAGCATCAAGATTCTGAAAACGGTCAAACACCCAAACCGAAAATAGATGGCACGACAGATTCCGAAGAGGATAAAGAAGTCGATTCTACAACTGTAAGCATGGAAAACTGTGCACTTCTTACCAAAATAATTTAAATTATTTCAACTAGCATCAAGATTCTGAAAACGGTCAAACACCCAAACCGAAAATAGATAGCACGACAAATTCTGGGGATATAGAAGTCGATTCTACAACTGTAAGCATGGAAAACTGAGTTCTTTTTGGCAAAATAATTTACATTATTTCATCTAGCCTCATGTTACTGGACACGATGATAAAACCCCATTGAAATCAGATGACCAGACAGTTTTGAAGGTTGATAATCAAAGCGATTCTCTAACTGTAAGCACGGAAAACTAGTATTCATTAGCAAAATAATTTGAATTATTTCAACTAGCCTCTCGGTACTGGACACGATGACGAAACCACAACAAAATCCAATGAGTTTTCTCGGAAGATTTCGCAGACACACATGAGAAATTCGTTCCTTGGACAGATTTTGCAGAGTCTACTTCAACTGTAAGCATAAAAAACTGAAAATTGTTTGGGAAAAATATTAAATGGTTTTTTCCAATTAGCAATGACGAGGGCACAAATATCCCTGCAACTATTATTGGGACTACAGAGAGCCCCTCAACTGAGTTTGCCACTGGCCAAAGGCGCTCCTCAATTAGATTAAGCTATGCTCAATATCAATATACCATCAACGTAGAGTCAACGTAGAGGTTCCTTTAACGTAAGAATTGAAGCGGATTCTAAAGACCATGAATGTTTATAATATTTGTAATTAGAGCTAAATGGTATGACCATTTTAATAAATGTATATTTGGGCAAATCATAAATAGTTTTTCAGGCACAAGTATACTCGGACTCTCACACTCAAACAACAATCTCAATTAAAGGAATATTTTATTTATTTATTTATTTATTTAGAGTTGACAAAAAAAGGCTGTCAACGAAAACTTATATACGTTACAAAAATTTTTATGAGCTAATGAAGCCTATCAAAGAAAATCTAATAAAATTACAAAATAAACTAATAACGACTCCGACACGGTGGGGGTATTTTATTTGCCCGTCCGGCCAGCTATGCCCCTATTCACAGCCAATTGTAGTCAGAGACGTTATTAGAGCTAACAAAAACTTTAATAATATAGAGATCGAGAAGAGGGAGAGAGAGAGAGAAGAGAGAGAGAGAGAAAAAAACCAAAACCTATAGTTATGTGGAACAAAGGAGAAAAAAAATAAGATAATATATTAAATTAAAAAAAAAAAAAAAAAAAAAACTGAGATAGAGAGAAAAATATCTTAAAGTAAACTTTAAAAATAAAAATTTATACGAAAAACTTAAAACTAAATAACCGGAAAATCTCTGACCCGGTGGGGGAGGATTTTTTAGCCAGTCCGACAAGCTATGCCCCTACTCACAGCTGGGAGTGGTCAGAGATTTCCCCGGAGATAATTATAGAGAGACGTTTTTAGAGAGAAGAGAGAGAGATCTGTTGAGAGCAGGTGATAGAGATCATTGTAATTTTGACATAAGACCCGAAAACGATTGTGCTGGGCATAATCAGTTGTGCATCTGGGCAAGATTAAAGGTAAATAGTTTCTAGTTGGCCTAGAAGGAACGGAAAAGTTAAGGCGACCTAAAAGTTCGGTAGAGTCTACATCACTAATGATTAGCTTATGAAGAAAAGAAACGCCTAGGACTGTTCTACGATCAGCTAACGAGGGAAGGTTAATAAGCAAGAGTCTACTGGAGTACGATGGCAGACGAAGGTTAGGGTCCCAATTTAGTCCACGAAGAGCAAAAAGCAAAAATTGCTTTTGTACTGATTCGATACGATCGATATGCTTTTTGTATTGCGGACACCAGACGGACGAGCAGTATTCAAGTACAGGACGGACTAGAGCAGTGTACAGGAGCTTTGTGGTGTAAGGATCATTAAATTCCTTCGACCAACGTTTAATGAATCCAAGTACACCATTCGCCCTATTAACAGTAGAAGAGATATGAGGATTGAAACTCAATTTGGGGTCAAAAAGAATTCCAAGATCAACGACGGTAGATATTCGTTGCAGGGGTTCATTGCCAATCGTATAAATAGCCAGCGAAGGTTTGCAACGATGGAAAGTCATAAACATGCACTTGGAGCAGTTAAGGTATAAATGATTAACCAAGCACCAAGACTGCAAGGAGTTTAAATCATCTTGCAATCTAATGGAATGTGTCGGGTCATTGAAAGATAAAATAAGTTTAACGTCATCGGCATACATAAGTATCCGAGAGTAAGATAGTATTGTGGGTAGGTCATTAATAAAAAGAGTAAAAAACAAAGGACCAAGGTGACTACCTTGCGGTACACCGGACGTTACAGAGACGGGCTTTGAAGTGTCTGAACGTAATATAACTTTCTGGGTTCTATTTTTTATAGTAATATTGTGACAAACATTTTCCGCCAATATTAAATGCGCCTTTAAGCCTAAATTATATAATCGAGGGTGTGCTGAAAATCTCTATAGATTTTCTTATAAGCGATTGCTATTCGAACTGAAATCAGACAACTTTGTATGAAAAACAAAACAGTCATATGCAAAAATAATAAAAGTATCTTCCGATATGGTGAGCCACTGGGCCTTTTAACAATATTCTTTTCCGATGGTGCCACATTCTGATGGATTTGTGAGTGTTATTCGCCTGATTTCATTTGCCCATGAGAGGAAAGTAAGGCATTTAAAAGGCTAGAACCACGGATATGACTAAGACACTGGTTTGAAACGCCTTGTATTGATCGGAAGGTGTTTATTTTGAAGAAAATTTAACTTATTTTGCCTGAATATTAATGTGTGTTCTTATTTCTAAAAGGTCCAGCTTACTCTGCAGCTTGTAGGTATCGACATTTAAATTAAACAACAAGAAAGAAAGTCGGTCAAGCCCGACTATAACATACTCTGTACCCCCAAAGTTTGTATATATCTGATCACTTTAAGTTAGAAGCCATACAAAGTTTTAAAAAGCCATAAAGTGTGTAAAGTGCTGCCCATCATAATTGTTTGTTTTCCTTATAACTCGACTATCGTTCATCGGATCTTTATTATTCTTTCAGCAAAAATAAAAAATGCTAATAACTTACTATCTCTAGAAGGTCGAACAATCTTTCTTTTAAACTGTGGGATATATGATGTTTTTTCCAAATTGTCGGGGCGGGAGAAGGTGTGGCGAAATTGGAAAATAAACTTGATCTGCCTGCAAGTATAAGAAGTATTTGTCCCCTTCTATCTCTTAACATCACTGAAATCTGTGCGTTCATACAGACAGACGGACAGAAGGACAGACTGACAGACGGACATGGCTAAATCGACTTGGCTGTTGATGCTGATCAAGAATATATACACTTTATATGGTCAGAAATCACTCCTTCTCCCTGTTACATACGTTTGCACAAACTTAATATACTCTGTGTACCCTTGGTACAGAGTATAAAATCATTCACATTTTAAACCCTGATATTAAGATAAAATTGCATGTAAATATTAATATAACAGGAAAGCTCTAATTCCTATACTAATAAGCTCAAAACAATTGCAACAAAAGCAAGCAACCGAAAATGAAAACACTTAAATTTTCCACCAATTTTACCTTTCTTTCTCATGGAGATACGGAAAAAATTATTTCTTTAAAGCTTCTACGGACTTGAGAAGTAATGAGAAGTTTCTTACAAAATTTGTAGGAAGAAGAAGCAAAAGTAACAATTTCGCCACGCTTAACATGTTGCCTGTTCGCAGCTAAGACCTTATGTTACGCTTTACAGCACATTAACGGAGTCTCTGTTAATAGAATGTGGGTCTTATTATAGCCCGTACACATTAAAAATGGGTAATAGGAGATCAAGAAATTATGCAAAAGTACGCAAAAGTCTGAAGGAAGCATCTCCGACCCTATAAAGTATATATATTCTTGATCGCCATCAATAGCTGAGTCGATTTTACCATGTCCGTCTGACTGTCTGTTTGTCTTCATGAACGCACAGATCTCAGAGATGGTAAGCGATAGAGGTTCTACATGTATGGGATATCAACTTCTTATACTTGCAGACAGATCCAGTTTATTTTCAATTTTTGCCACGCCGCTTCCCGCCCCCGCAAATTGAAAACGAGAAGGCCAAGATAACTTCGTCTGTGCCGAAGTTTTTATACCCTTGCAAAAGCTGTTTTTGAAATGACAGAGTTTAAGAACGCTTAGATAAAAATCAAAAACTTTTGTAACTAAAATCCATTATCCGTCAGATGAACATCTAATTTCGACCAATTTTCGCGAATCTTTTTGAAAACATATCAAATTAACAATCGCCAAGTTTAAGATCGATAAAACGTAAAAAAAAAAAAAATTTCACTAAGACCCATTTTCCGACCGATCGGTCCTATGACAACCATAAGATATGGTCACCCGATGTCGATCAACTTTTTCAAATTAGTTTGAAAGCGTTTAATATTGAGAATAACCGACTTTAAGAACGATTTACTTGAAAACAAAAAAGTTTTTTTCACTAAGACCCATTTATCGACCGATCGGTCCTATGGCAGCTATATGTTATAGTCATCCGATTTTGACCAAAATTTGCAAATCTGTTTGAAAACATATAAGATTAATTATGGCCGAGTTTTATGACGTTAGCATTGAAAACAAAAAAGTTTTTCTTACTAAGACCCATTTTCCGACCGATGGTTCCTATGACAGCTATAAGATATAGTTATCCGATCTTGACCAAAATTTGCAAATCTGTTTGAAAGCATATAATATTAATAATGGCCGAGTTTAATCACGTTAACATTGAAAACAAAAAAGTTTTTCTCACTAAAACCCATTTTTCGACCGATGGTTCCTATGGCAGCTATAAGATATAGTCATCCGATCCGGTCGGTTCCGACATATTAGCAGCGTGCAGTAAAAAGAAGACTCTGTGCAAAATTTCGGTTCGATAGCTTTACAACTGAGAGACTAGTTTGCGTAGAAACAGACGGACAGACAGACAGACGGACAGACAGACGGGCAGACGGACGGACAAAGCTCAATCGACTCAGCTCGTCGCCCTGATCCAGAATATATATAGTTTATGGGGTTGGAAATGAATATTTCTATGCGTTGCAAACTTCTGGGCAAAATTATAATACCCTTTGCAAGGGTATAAAAACCTCATATCTCCCACAGTTTTGTAGATAGATGCTTTGTACCACCGATAAAAATCGGATGAACGATACTCAAGTTATGACCAAAAGAAAGCTCGCTGCCGCAGAAATGAGTCTTTATTGGTTCCGCGGCACTTTGGCGCATTTTCAGTGAAACCGCTCTCACAGTTCATATATGCCAACATTTTACAATTAATTAATCAGTTGTCCGACTATTTTATAACATAAATTTTAGATCTCGATAGAGGTAATAAGAATAATAATAGTTCTTCGGACAGTAACCACTTTTATATCTTTTAAGCAGCTTTCTATTGTCTATTGAGCAGGTGGTCAATTGTAATTGTATATTGAACAAATTTAGTCATACACAACAAATTTCTACCTGTCGGCGCACAGTGGCCGTATCTTTTGAATCGATATTTTTCAAGTATATCTTTCCGTTCAAGAGTTACGATTTTTGCAACGCGAAACCGGCCCGACTCTCGTGCACAAAAGTTACTTTCATTTCATATCAATACATAGATTAATCAAGCATATTGATATGTTCAAGTCGCTCATACTCGTACATACATATTTTTCTATTATTTTCTATTAAGAAATATGTATTTGACAAAAATTTTTACTCTAGAAGCGTGGTCTAGCGTGAATGCATTTTTTTCAGTCCATCAATGTTGGAAAATATGGTACAAATTTTGAAAAGAAAATTAAATTTTTAAATTAATATTTCTTTAGAATTGATTCATCTTTAAAAAACAAAAAACCAAATTACCATCGAAATATTCGTTTGGTTTTAAAACGCTCCCAAACGTGACATTTAAAACCAAAAAAAAACCAAACTTTATGAGTTTGAAAAATTTTTCATCTTTGAACCACTTTAAAAACCAAAATAATTGACCAAATTCAATAAACCAAAGTTTTTTGGGCTAGTTGGAGTTCCCTTTATTAAATTAAATTTATTCGGCCAAAAAAACTTCCATCAATTTTGCTAAATGCTAAATCGGCCAAACCGGCCACTGTACGGCGGTTTCCCTTTTATGGAATCTATGGTCTAGATGCGGATTTTAAATTTCCTTTCAAAACATTGCTGGTTCACTCATCTATTGTTAGGCTATACTAAACTTTACTACCAGCTGTATAATGGTATCACCAAACTTCTCTAGTCCCCAATCTGCCATCAATTGAAAACGTCTTCCTTCCTATTTTATCGCGATTTTGGCCTCACGTTTTTGACACTTGGCATTTGAGCTATTTAAGCTGAGAATAATTTATCTATTTGCTTTGTTCAGCTGATTTGAGCTGTATCATTTCAAACAGATCATATGGATAATGGCTCATGTCGTGAGCTATTATTCAATGAATCAATCATTTTGTGAGATATGAGTAGAAGTTCATTGATAGTTCAAATCAAAAACAAAGTCAGGGGGAACTTTGATTCAATTCATGCCGGGCTTTACTATGTACCTTAGGTACAGTCTCTGGTACTAAAGTGTATAAGCAATTAAGTTAGTTTGGCAAAATTTCTACTCGAAATGGCATTTATGTTTCTTCTGAGTCACATTTCTAACATTTATTTTTGCTACTAAGTAGCAAAAAAAAAAAGTAAAAAAGTTTTCTGTTGAAATAAATAAAAAATTTTGCAATTCAGACTAAGGAAGTCATTATGCGGTTACCGAACTAAATGAACCAAATTTTTCCAAAAAAAAAAATGATTTGGTTTATGCATTATAATTATTAAAGTGTTTATTTAATTTATTCTACTACAAAGTCAACGAATAATTAACCCCATGTCATACTTAGATATACCCTTTTTCACACCGAAAGAACCAATTAATAACAAATAAAAAACCAAAACCATGTAGGAACAAAGGAAAAAACTAAGATAATATAATAAATTATAATAAAACAGAGATAGAGAAAATGGGAGAAAACTATCTAAAAGTAAACTTTAAAAATAAAAAATTTATACGTAAAACTTAAAACTTAATAGCCGGAAAATCTCTGACCCGGTGGGAGAGGATTTTTTAGCCAGTCCAGCAAGCTATGCCCCTACTCACAGCTGGGAAGGGTCAGAGATTTCCCCGGAGATACTTATAGAGAGAAGTTTTTAGAGCGAAGAGAGAGGGATCTGTTGAAAGCAGGTGATAGAGATCATTGTAATTTTGACATAAGACCCGAAAACGATTGTGCTGGGCATAATCAGTTGTGCATCTGCGCAAGATTAAAGGTAAATAGTTTCTAGTTGGCCTAGCAGGAACGGAAAAGTTAAGGCGACCTAAGAGTTCGGTAGAGTCTACATCACTAATGATTAGCTTATGGAGAAAAGAAACACCTAGGACAGTTCTACGATTAGCTAACGAAGGAAGGTTAATAAGCAAGAGTCTGCTGGAGTACGATGGCAGACGAAGGCTAGGGTCCCAATTTAGTCCACGAAGAGCAAAAAGCAAAAAATGCTTTTGTACTGATTCAATACGATCGATATGCTTTTTATATTGCGGACACCAAGTAAGTAAGTTTGATAAGTAGATAATGCCGAAATACTCAGAAATCAGTACTAGCAGCATATTTTTCCGCTCTTTGGCATTAAATTTGTTAAAAACTGGAACGCACTACAAAATTCTGTATAATCCATAAAAAGCGCTACGCAATTGGAAATTAAACTTAAAGACCATCTTCAGAGACAAAATATAAAATTCCAATTTCAAAATTGTCCAGATATTTGTAACGCATGCATCTCTGACCACATAAAGAATATATATTCTTGATCAGCATGACGAGCTTAGTTTATATGGCCATGTCTGTCTGTCCGTCTGTTTCTATGCTATCTCCTCCGTCAGTTTTAAAGCTATCTTAACCAAGCTTTGCACAAAGTCTTTTGGTACATAGATGCTGCACATTTGTTGGAACTGGACGGATCGGATCACTATAGCATATAGCTACCACAGGAACTATCCGTCGAAAAAGTAGTTTTAGTTTGAAATTTTTTTTTGTCTTCAACGCAAACGTGCCCAACCCTCGTATTTATAAGTTGTCTATGCTTTTACATAATTCCATCTAGTTTGATGAAAATCGGTCAACTATATAGTATAGCTGCCGCACAAAATACAGTTCTGAAAAAAAGTTTCGGTAGGAAAAACATTTTTGTTTTCAATGCTATCGCTCTTAAACATGCTACTGATCAATATTATATGCTACCACACAATTTTGCCAAGTCGGATCCAAATCGCATGACTATAGCGTATAGCTGCCATAGGAACGATCGGTCGAAAAAGCAGTTCTAGTGAAAAATACTTTTTTGTTTTCAATGGTAGCGTCTTTAAGTTTTCCAGTTATGAATATTATCGGTTTCCACTCAATTTTGACGAGTTTGATCCAAATCTGATGAATATATCGTATAGCTGCCATATAATAAACTGGCAAGCAAATGTTCAAAATAGTGGCGCCATCTGTTGCTGAGTTGGGAAAATAACTGAGCTAAGAATGTTCCACGAAAAACCTTAATTTATATAAATTATAAAAGCTACAAGGGAATATAAGCTTCGGCTGAGCCGAAGTCAGCTTTCCTCTATTTTTATACTCTGTACCGAAGGTACATAGAGTAGGTTTGAATAGGTTTAACATGTATGGGGCATATATTTCTTATACTTGCAGGCAGATCAAGTTTATTTTCAATTTTTGCCACGCCCCCTCCCGTCCCCGCAATTTGGAAAAAACGTCATATCTCCTACAGTTTTGAAGATAGAACGTTCGTACCTTCTAGAGATACCTTGTAAAAATTATTTATCGATTTGCTGAAGGAATGATAAAGATCGGATGAACGATACTCAAGTTATGAGCAAAAAACGGCCCTCACCCCCCCACCCGTCACCACAGCATTCTATTGAACGGCAATCTTAGTGAGAGAGAGAGAGAGAGTGAAACTTAGAGATGAGCGCGTATAACTCGAGAGCAAATGCGAGCTGCGACGTTAAGGGTACAGAGTATGTTATAGTCGGGCTTAACCGACTTTCTTTCTTGTTAATAAATGGGACTGAATTGAAATCAGTTTTAAAAGTAACAAAATTAATTTTCTTTGGTCAAAGTTACATCTGGCTAGCTTAAGGTCTATGGTTGAGTATTATTCTTTATAACCAACACAAATCAACAGATATTAATTACAACATTTTGGAATAGCAATTGGGTATGTCCGCTCAACGATCGCTGTTTCGAGAATAATTTTAATAAATTTTCCTATGCAATAATTTTTAAATTATGATTTTTTTACTATGTTATTAATTTAATATAATTTAATCGAAGTTTTTGACATTGTTGCTACCAAAAATTGTAATTTTTCGAGTTTTGGTTAACATTTTCCATGCTTCCAAGTCTTCTAGTTGAGACCTGATTTTTAAAAACTTGTGGAAAGAAATCGGGAAAAGATATTTTGATTCTGTTTTTTGTATTTGTATGCACAATTCTTTAAAAAAATCTTTACAAAAAAAATAGTAAAAAATTTGTATTTCAACTAACGAGGTGCAGGCCATAGCGTCCATAAAGCCCTACATCATCAAAATTGTTGCAGTAGAACTTGAGAAAAGCTGCGAACCATTTTGAA
This sequence comes from Lordiphosa magnipectinata, assembly GCA_037044535.1. Lineage (NCBI taxonomy): Eukaryota > Metazoa > Arthropoda > Insecta > Diptera > Drosophilidae > Lordiphosa > Lordiphosa magnipectinata. The sequence goes on from JBAMBO010001841.1 coordinate 14,628, forward strand.
AAATGCGGTTTCGAGAAAAACGCTTTTAATGTTTCGACAACTGTTTTCAATGCAATAAATAATATTTTTATTAGATTTCAAACATGGATTTGAAGCATTTACCCAAATGTTAGCTTTTACCGAAAAAAAATTATCGAAATCGGTTTAAAAGATCTCGAGAAATTTCAATTAAAGTGCGTCAAGACATGGAAAAAAAAAATCTTAAAATTTCCATGTAAATTTTTTTTTTCAAAAGCAACTTATTTAAAATTTTCAAACATTTTATAGCTTTTTTTTAAGTTTTTTGATAAAAAAAGAAAATCCATAGAATTTTTAAAAATACGAGAGTCGATGGAAATTTTTTCATAAACGAGGGCCGGAAATAAAATAGATCTTGTTTATTGTTGTAAAATATATTGTCGAATCTGCTTGAAAGTTTTACAGGATGATTTGAAGACCGTATTTAAACGTAATACGAAGTTAATAAAAACAAAATTGAAAAAAAAAAACAATTTCTAAACTAGAAGACCCCCTTAAGTGCCCTTAACTATATGAAGGACCAATCGAATCGAGTTGGTATGTTCCAACCCTTTGTTTATTTAAGTCTAAGCTACGTTTTTGTCCCACAAAAACAAATTCGTAACATTTTTAATGACAAAGTTAAAAAAACAGTACAAAATGAGTTAAAAATATGAGGATTTTACATTTTTGTAATGTTTAGTATAAAGACGTAACTTTTTTGAATTGCTACTTAGAAATGATTTGTAGGCCAAAACAAGAGCAACAACTTCGATTTAGACGATAAAGCGAAATTCCTAATAGTTTACAAGATATGGAGTTGCAAATCCCCATCAGAAGCAGAAAGCTTAAAAGTGCAATAAAAAGAAAACGGCAGCTCACCAGACCAAAAACAGCGAAGGTTTTTATACCATCAACATATATTTTCTGAATTTTTTGGATCAACTTTTTATTGATGCACAGTGTTTTTTGTGAAAAAACCAATCGTCGTTATACGAAGAAAAATAATAAATCATTTTTAAGAGGCATTTTGCGGCCAGAACTAATCGCGTTAATTGTACATCAAACAATTTGCGATAATTTTTTCCAGCGACTTTTGAAATAATTCTCTTCTTAAGTACTCTGATATAATCTTGTTCATTATCTGTACTACATTGGTTATTAATTGGTTCTTTTGCTGTGAAAAGGGGTATATAGGTATTTAAGTATGACATGGGATTAATTATTCGTTCACTTTGTAGTAGAATAAATTAAACAAACACTTTAATAAGCATAATGCAGAAACCAAATCATATTTTTTTTTTGGAAAAGTATGTTCATAAGTTCGTAACCGTATAATGACTTCCTTAGTCTGAATTGCAATATTTTTTATTTTATTTCAACAGAAAATTTTTTTAAAACTGAAATCTGATAAAAATTGTGTTATGTGAATCAGAAGAAACATATACTCTGAATACTCTGTAGTACCGAGTTTGCACCAAAGGTACCTAGTTAAGCCCTGCATGAATTGAATCAAAGTTCCCCTTGGCTATGTTTCTGATTTAAGCTATCAATGAACTTCTACTGCAATGAACTTGATTCATTGAATAATAGCTCACGACATGAGCATTGATCTATGTGATCAGTTTGAAATGATTCAGCTCAGATCAGCTAAACCGTACGCGTTAAATCTTCTTGTCCTTGAGCAGTCGGTTTCAAATCGCTCAACTTTTGTCATCTACTGATCACCACCAACCTCCACCAATCCAATATGTAGAGCAAGTGGCCAATCTTGGCTTAACAATTACTAAGAGTCTTTCCTGGAGTGACCATGTAATTAAAGCCACTGAAAAAATATATGGTCAAATTAGGCAGCTTTCACTGACAGCAGTTTTTATACCCTTGCAAAGGGTATTATAATTTTGCCCAGAAGTTTGCAACGCATAGAAATATTCATTTCCGACCCCATAAACTATATATATTCTTGATCAGGGCGACGAGCTGAGTCGATTGAGCTTTGTCCGTCCGTCTGTCTGTCCGTCTGTCTGTCCGTCTGTCTGTCCGTCTGTCTGTCTGTCTGTCCGTCTGTTTCTACGCAAACTAGTCTCTCAGTTTTAAAGCTATCGAGCTGAAATTTTGCACAGAGTCTTCTTTTTACTGCACGCTGCTAATATGTCGGAACCGACCGGATCGGATGACTATATCTTATAGCTGCCATAGGAACCATCGGTCAAAAAATGGGTCTTAGTGAGAAAAACTTTTTTGTTTTCAATGTTAGCGGCCTTAAACTCTGCCTTTGTTAATATTATATGCTTTCAAACAGATTTGCAAATTTTTGTCAAAATCGGATGACTATATCTTATAGCTGCCATAGGAACAATAGGTCGGAAAATGGGTCTTAGTAGGAAAAACTTTTTTGTTTTCAATGCTAGCGTCATAAAACTCGGCGATAATTAATATTATATGCCTTTAAACAGATTTGCAAATTTTTGTCAAAATCGGATGACTATATCTTATAGCTGCCATAGGACCGATCGGTCGGAAAATGGGTCTTTGTGAAAAAAACGTTTTTGTTTTCAAATAAATAGTTCTTAAAGTCGGTGATTCTTAATATTAAACTAATTTGAAAAAGTTGATCGTCATCGGCTGACTATATCTTATGGTTGCCATAGGACCGATCGGTCGGAAAATGAGTCTTAGTGAGAAAAACTTTTCTGTTTTAATTTTTATCTTTCTTAAACTCCGCGATGGTTAATTTGATATGTTTTCAAAAACATTCGTGAAATTTGGGCGAAGTCTGATGTTTACCTGTATGAAAATGGGTTTTAGTTCAAAAATTGTTAGATTTTTATGGAACCGTTAAACTCTATCATTTCAAAAACAGCATTTGCAAGGGTATAAAAACTTCGGCACAGACGAAGTTAGCTTGGCCTTCTCGTTACCAACTGAAATCAGACTATTAATAGCAGAAACGTACCTGACACCCTCGCTGTGCTATATTATAGAAATATTTGGAATTTACGATGTTGCTTCTCAGCGGAAACTTACAGTAGCATATAATAATATCGCCAAATTCTTGTACAATGTTGCAAGAAGAGATCTACTATCTATCTATCAACCAAATTTTAAATCTTGGACCGACTTTACGAATCTACTGCTTTTGCATCGAACTATTTTTACAAAGGAGCCAAGCTACTTATTTGACAAATTATGTTCCTGCACATCGTATAGAACTAAAAATATCAATATCATACGGAATAAATTATCCTGCTCAGATCGTCAATACTTCAAAAACACTGTTCGTTTGTGGAACCAATTACCCCCTCAATTAAAGGTAGTAAGTAGCGCAGCGCAATTTAGGAACAGACTTCGACAGTTTTTATTGTTAAACAATTAATTAATATATAAAACAAATTTAAAATTTTTCGTTTCGCCTATGACAGATGTATGTAGTAATAATGTAACGTTAGGTTTAATTCGGTTAATACTCTTTCCTTAATGTTTGTGTTTTTCTCTCTAGTGATTAGTTTAATATTTAAGGTTACCCTTGTCGCACTATTATGTAAGAATAATAAAATAAATTAATAATAATCTAGGAGCAGAGCATATATGTGTGGCACTATGCTGGAGGCGACTACTCTGAAAGTGGTATATTTGGATATATGACTTTTTTCCAAATTGCGGGGGCAGGAGGGGGCGTGCAAAAATTGAAAATATACTTGATCCGCCTGCAAGTATATTCTAAGAACCAATATCATGGAGGTTAACACGAGAAAAAATTATATATAAAATTTAGCAACAATTACTTAATATTATTCAATAATTTAAAAAGTTATTAAATTTGGATTTTGGTAGATACAGCAAAATACTATTCAGCAGTATCAACTCGAGACCTGTCCGATAAACCAAACCTGAGAAATCAAGTTTTTAAAAAACCCTTTTTTTCCGTTTTTGAAGATTTTTGAAAATGTTTATAAAATTAACAAACATTTTTTTTTGCAAATCCGTAAATCACGTTTTGGTGGGAGTGTCGAGATCTAATTTCGGATTTTTTTTTATTTAAATCAAAAATGGTCAATTTTAAAACCGTTCGGTTTCAAAAAGAATGACCCTAGTATATACTTTTGCACAAACAACATACCTGAACCGTATACGAAAAACCACCGATTAAAACTCAGAGCCAGAACCCCAACCGATATATTGAATTTTCTAAGTACCGATAATTTTAGAACCGAATAGAACCCAAACATTGTACCGGTAAAGTTTCGGTTCTGAGTGCAACAACTAGACTGCAAAGCTGGCTATTAGTTTTTGTGGACTTTCACGCAACTTCGTTATGTCTTAAGCTTCCAAACATCAAGTCTAGCTTATAGCCTGTTCACAAAACAGTCCATCTTGGTGGAACGCTGAAAAAATGTTGAAAAAATGAAATTCTTGTTCACATCGCCACCATCTACCGTCTAGCATCATTGACTTCTTCTGGCCAAATATTGTAAACAAACCAGCAATTAAAGGAAAAAAAGGAAAATTCTTTACACTAAACGACAATGTCGGCCGACCAAAATTTACTGCGTAGCTGAGTTTTCAAGAAACCGCGAACAAATGTACGGTATGGACGATAGAAACTTAAACGAAATTTTAATGGTACATCGAAGAATTAGGATCCATATGAGTCAATGAAAATAATTTAATGACCTTAAGTAAATAATGCATTGAGTTTAAGAAATGTTTTGGAAAGTTTTGGAAAAATATTCAAATTAAACCTTTTGTGCCACTGCACATTGGGCACAATGGCCGATTTTATGGCAAAAAATCTAAAACTTCACCGCAACAAAATTCATTTTTACTTGATCTTGATCTTGATCTGCCTGCAAGTATAAGAAATAAATGTCCCGTGCATGTCAAACCTCTTTCTCTTACCATCTCTGAGATCTCTTCGTTCATACGGACAGACAGACGGACATGGCTATATCGACTCGGCTGTTGATGCTGATCAAGAATATATATACTTTATAGGGTCGGAGATGATTCCATCTGGCTGTTACATGCTTTTGCACAAATTAACATACTCTATGACGGTACCTTTAAGAAATATTTAGTAATCGAGATTATTTATCGAGTCGCCAAAAAAAAGGCGAAGATCGGATGAGTTACAGTCGAGAAATAGGGAAAACAAACTATTATGATGGGTAGCACCGGCCGCAACGGCAGCACAACGATAGGCAGCACTTCACACACTTCGGGGGGTACATAGTATATTATAGTCGGGCTTGACCGACTTTCTTATTTATTTTTTAAAGCTTTACAGAGCACTGTAGGAGGTTTGATAGGTTGAAAGATGATAAATGTTGCGTTTGAGATTTTTGATCTCATTTCAAGGCATTTCAATTTTTTTTTTCAGATTGTAAGCATCTTGAAAAAAAAAAACACAATCTGCATTTTAGATTGATTTTTTTTCAGTGTACAATTCCCATGTTCCATACAGATGACGCAGTGGTATTTTTCTTATCACATTTGGATTCCCAAATTGCCATATAAATAGTTCTACACATTGGAATAGCCATTTAGTTGATTTTGACCAGCCTTCGAGAACAGTTCAAGATATTTAAAATAAAACAAACAAAATGTTGAAAGTTTCCCTAATAATTTTGCTATGGCTCTACACATTGCAACTCTCAGGAGCACAAAACTATACTGAATTGGGGTCTCTACAAAAAAATTTAACTGTAAGTATGGTAAACTGAGTATTTTATGGCAAAATAATTCAAATTATTTCAACTAGCATCAGGATACTGGAAGCGATGATACACACCTACCGAACATAGATGGTACGACAAATTCGAATGGGGATAAAGAAGTCGATTCTGCAACTGTAAGCATGAAACACTGAGTACTTTTTAGCAAAATAATTTAAATTATTTCAACTAGCATCAAGATACTGAAAACGGTCAAATACCCAAATCGAAAATAGATGGTACGACAAATTCGAATGGGGATAAAGAAGTCGATTCTGCAACTGTAAGCATGAAACACTGTGTACTTTTTAGCAAAATAATTTAAATTATTTCAACTAGCATCAAGATACTGAAAACGGTCAAACACCCAAATCGAAAATAGATGGCACGACAGATTCGGAAGAGGATAAAGAAGTCGATTCTGCAACTGTAAGCATGAAACACTGAGTACTTTTTAGCAAAATAAATTAAATTATTTCAACTAGCATCAAGATACTGAAAACGGTCAAACACCCAAATCGAAAATAGATGGCACGACAGATTCGGAAGAGGATAAAGAAGTCGATTCTGCAACTGTAAGCATGAAACACTGTGTACTTTTAAGCAAAATAATTTAAATTATTTCAACTAGCATCAAGATACTGAAAACGGTCAAACACCCAAATCGAAAATAGATGGTACGACAAATTCGAATGGGGATAAAGAAGTCGATTCTGCAACTGTAAGCATGAAACACTGTGTACTTTTAAGCAAAATAATTTAAATTATTTCAACTAGCATCAAGATACTGAAAACGTTCAAACACCCAAATCGAAAATAGATGGCACGACAGATTCGGAAGAGGATAAAGAAGTCGATTCTGCAACTGTAAGCATGAAACACTGTGTACTTTTAAGCAAAATAATTTAAATTATTTCAACTAGCATCAAGATACTGAAAACGTTCAAACACCCAAATCGAAAATAGATGGCACGACAGATTCGGAAGAGGATAAAGAAGTCGATTCTGCAACTGTAAGCATGAAACACTGTGTACTTTTAAGCAAAATAATTTAAATTATTTCAACTAGCATCAAGATACTGAAAACGGTCAAGCACCCAAATCGAAAATAGATGGTACGACAAATTCGAATGGGGATAAAGAAGTCGATTCTGCAACTGTAAGCATGAAACACTGTCTACTTTTTAGCAAAATAATTTAAATTATTTCAACTAGCATCAAGATACTGAAAACGGTCAAACACCCAAATCAAAAATAGATGGCACGACAGATTCGAAAGAGGATAAAGAAGTCGATTCTGCAACTGTAAGCATGAAACACTGTCTACTTTTTAGCAAAATAATTTAAATTATTTCAACTAGCATCAAGATACTGAAAACGGTCAAACACCCAAATCAAAAATAGATGGCACGACAGATTCGGAAGAGGATAAAGAAGTCGATTCTGCAACTGTAAGCATGAAACACTGTGTACTTTTTAGCAAAATAATTTTAATTATTTCAACTAGCAACAAGATACTGAAAGCGGTCAAACACCCAAATCGAAAATAGATGGTACGACAGATTCGGAAGAGGATAAAGAAGTCGATTCTGCAACTGTAAGCATGAAACACTGTCTACTTTTTAGCAAAATAATTTAAATTATTTCAACTAGCATCAAGATACTGAAAGCGGTCAAACACCCAAATCGAAAATAGATGGCACGACAGATTCGGAAGAGGATAAAGAAGTCGATTCTGCAACTGTAAGCATGAAACACTGTGTACTTTTTAGCAAAATAATTTTAATTATTTCAACTAGCATCAAGATACTGAAAACGGTCAAGCACCCAAATCGAAAATAGATGGTACGACAGATTCGGAAGAGGATAAAGAAGTCGATTCTGCAACTGTAAGCATGAAACACTGTCTACTTTTTAGCAAAATAATTTAAATTATTTCAACTAGCATCAAGATACTGAAAGCGGTCAAACACCCAAATCGAAAATAGATGGTACGACAAATTCGAATGGGGATAAAGAAGTCGATTCTGCAACTGTAAGCATGAAACACTGTCTACTTTTTAGCAAAATAATTTAAATTATTTCAACTAGCATCAAGATACTGAAAACGGTCAAACACCCAAATCAAAAATAGATGGCACGACAGATTCGGAAGAGGATAAAGAAGTCGATTCTGCAACTGTAAGCATGAAACACTGTGTACTTTTTAGCAAAATAATTTTAATTATTTCAACTAGCAACAAGATACTGAAAGCGGTCAAACACCCAAATCGAAAATAGATGGTACGACAGATTCGGAAGAGGATAAAGAAGTCGATTCTGCAACTGTAAGCATGAAACACTGTCTACTTTTTAGCAAAATAATTTAAATTATTTCAACTAGCATCAAGATACTGAAAGCGGTCAAACACCCAAATCGAAAATAGATGGTACGACAAATTCGAATGGGGATAAAGAAGTCGATTCTGCAACTGTAAGCATGAAACACTGTCTACTTTTTAGCAAAATAATTTAAATTATTTCAACTAGCATCAAGATACTGAAAACGGTCAAACACCCAAATCGAAAATAGATGGCACGACAGATTCGGAAGAGGATAAAGAAGTCGATTCTGCAACTGTAAGCATGAAACACTGTGTACTTTTAAGCAAAATAATTTTAATTATTTCAACTAGCATCAAGCTACTGAAAACGGTCAAACACCCAAATCGAAAATAGATGGTACGACAAATTCGAATGGGGATAAAGAAGTCGATTCTGCAACTGTAAGCATGAAACACTGTCTACTTTTTAGGAAAATAATTTAAATTATTTCAACTAGCATCAAGATACTGAAAACGGTCAAACACCCAAATCGAAAATAGATGGCACGACAAATTCGAATGGGGATAAAGAAGTCGATTCTGCAACGGTAAGCATGAAACACTGTCTACTTTTTAGCAAAATAATTTAAATTATTTCAACTAGCATCAAGATACTGAAAACGGTCAAACACCCAAATCGAAAATAGATGGCACGACAAATTCGAATGGGGATAAAGAAGTCGATTCTGCAACTGTAAGCATGAAACACTGTGTACTTTTTAGCAAAATAATTTTAATTATTTCAACTAGCATCAAGATACTGAAAACGGTCAAACAGCTAAATCGAAAATAGATGGTACGACAAATTCGAATGGGGATAAAGAAGTCGATTCTGCAACTGTAAGCATGAAACACTGTCTACTTTTTAGCAAAATAATTTAAATTATTTCAACTAGCATCAAGATACTGAAAACGGTCAAACACCCAAATCGAAAATAGATGGCACGACAGATTCGGAAGAGGATAAAGAAGTCGATTCTGCAACTGTAAGCATGAAACACTGTGTACTTTTAAGCAAAATAATTTTAATTATTTCAACTAGCATCAAGCTACTGAAAACGGTCAAACACCCAAATCGAAAATAGATGGTACGACAAATTCGAATGGGGATAAAGAAGTCGATTCTGCAACTGTAAGCATGAAACACTGTCTACTTTTTAGCAAAATAATTTAAATTATTTCAACTAGCATCAAGATACTGAAAACGGTCAAACACCCAAATCGAAAATAGATGGCACGACAAATTCGAATGGGGATAAAGAAGTCGATTCTGCAACTGTAAGCATGAAACACTGTCTACTTTTTAGCAAAATAATTTAAATTATTTCAACTAGCATCAAGATACTGAAAACGGTCAAACACCCAAATCGAAAATAGATGGCACGACAGATTCGGAAGAGGATAAAGAAGTCGATTCTGCAACTGTAAGCATGAAACACTGTGTACTTTTTAGCAAAATAATTTTAATTATTTCAACTAGCATCAAGATACTGAAAACGGTCAAACACCCAAATCGAAAATAGATGGTACGACAAATTCGAATGGGGATAAAGAAGTCGATTCTGCAACTGTAAGCATGAAACACTGTGTACTTTTTAGCAAAATAATTTAAATTATTTCAACTAGCATCAAGATACTGAAAACGGTCAAACAGCTAAATCGAAAATAGATGGCACGACAGATTCGGAAGAGGATAAAGAAGTCGATTCTGCAACTGTAAGCATGAAACACTGTGTAATTTTAAGCAAAATAATTTAAATTATTTCAACTAGCATCAAGCTACTGAAAACGGTCAAACACCCAAATCGAAAATAGATGGTACGACAAATTCGAATGGGGATAAAGAAGTCGATTCTGCAACTGTAAGCATGAAACACTGTCTACTTTTTAGCAAAATAATTTAAATTATTTCAACTAGCATCAAGATACTGAAAACGGTCAAACACCCAAATCGAAAATAGATGGTACGACAAATTCGAATGGGGATAAAGAAGTCGATTCTGCAACTGTAAGCATGAAACACTGTCTACTTTTTAGCAAAATAATTTTAATTATTTCAACTAGCATCAAGATACTGAAAACGGTCAAACACCCAAATCGAAAATAGATGGTACGACAAATTCGAATGGGGATAAAGAAGTCGATTCTGCAACTGTAAGCATGAAACACTGTCTACTTTTTAGCAAAATAATTTAAATTATTTCAACTAGCATCAAGATACTGAAAACGGTCAAACACCCAAATCGAAAATAGATGGTACGACAAATTCGAATGGGGATAAAGAAGTCGATTCTGCAACTGTAAGCATGAAACACTGTGTACTTTTTAGCAAAATAATTTAAATTATTTCAACTAGCATCAAGATACTGAAAACGGTCAAACTCCCAAATCGAAAATAGATGGCACGACAGATTCGGAAGAGAATAAAGAAGTCGATTCTACAACTGTAAGCATGAAACACTGAGTACTTTTTAGCAAAATAATTTAAATTATTTCATCTAGCCTCTTGTTACTGGACACGATGCTAAAGCTCCATCGAAATCAGATGACCAGACAGTTTTGAAAATTGATAATCAAGGCGATTCTCCAACTGTAAGCATGGAAAACTAAGTACTTTTTGGCAAAATAATTGAAATTATTTCAACTAGCCCCATGGTACTGGAGACGATGGTAAGGCCCCAGCGAAATCAGATGCCCCGACAATTTTGAAGGGGGATAAACGAGGCTATTCTCCAACTGTAAGCATGGAAAACTAAGTACTTTTTGGCAAAATAATTGAAATTATTTCAACTAGCCCCATGGTACTGGAGACGATGGTAAGGCCCCAGCGAAATCAGATGCCCCGACAATTTTGAAGGGGGATAAACGAGGCGATTCTCCAACTGTAAGCATGGAAAACTAAGTACTTTTTGGCAAAATAATTTAAACAATTTCAACTAGCCCCATGGTACTGGAGAGGATAGTAAGGCCCCAGCAAAATCAGATGCCCCGACAATTTTGAAGGGGGATAAACAAGGCAATTCTCCAACTGTAAGCATGAAACACTGAGTACTTTTTAGCAAAATAATTTAAATTATTTCATCTAGCCTCTTGTTACTGGACACGATGCTAAAGCTCCATCGAAATCAGATGACCAGACAGTTTTGAAGATTGATAATCAAGGCGATTCTCCAACTGTAAGCATGGAAAACTAAGTACTTTTTGGCAAAATAATTGAAATTATTTCAACTAGCCCCATGGTACTGGAGACGATGGTAAGGCCCCAGCGAAATCAGATGCCCCTACAATTTTGAAGGGGGATAAACAAGGCGATTCTCCAACTGTAAGCATGGAAAACTAAGTACTTTTTGGCAAAATAATTGAAATTATTTCAACTAGCCCCATGGTACTGGAGACGATGGTAAGGCCCCAGCGAAATCAGATGCCCCGACAATTTTGAAGGGGGATAAACGAGGCTATTCTCCAACTGTAAGCATGGAAAACTAAGTACTTTTTGGCAAAATAATTGAAATTATTTCAACTAGCCCCATGGTACTGGAGACGATGGTAAGGCCCCAGCGAAATCAGATGCCCCGACAATTTTGAAGGGGGATAAACGAGGCGATTCTCCAACTGTAAGCATGGAAAACTAAGTACTTTTTGGCAAAATAATTTAAACAATTTCAACTAGCCCCATGGTACTGGAGAGGATAGTAAGGCCCCAGCAAAATCAGATGCCCCGACAATTTTGAAGGGGGATAAACAAGGCAATTCTCCAACTGTAAGCATGAAACACTGAGTACTTTTTAGCAAAATAATTTAAATTATTTCATCTAGCCTCTTGTTACTGGACACGATGCTAAAGCTCCATCGAAATCAGATGACCAGACAGCTTTGAAGGTTGATAATCAAGCCGATTCGCCATCTGTAAGCACGGAAAACTGAGTATTTGTTTGACTAAACATAACTAATTATTTTAAATAGGAACTTTTAATAAGAACCAATGATGAAGGCACAAAGAACACTCCAACTTCTAATAGGACAACTGAGAGCACCTCAGCAGAGTTGGCTACTGCCCAAATGAACCCTTACATTATAATATGCTGTATTCTTGGTGCTGCTATACTTGCCATGAGTGTTGGCATCCTATATTGGTGGCGTCAACGTAGGGGTTCCTATTACGTAAGAACTGGAGCAGATTCCGCAGATCATGGATATTTTAATTATTCGTAAATTGAGAAAATTGGTTGGTTTTTAAATATATAAATGTTTGTGCAAATAATAAATTGCTATATTAGGCAATTGATTTTAATACAAAAAAAGCATATGATTGTTATAGTTTTTACTATTCGATTTTTCCCTGAGTGTATATTTAATCGAGGGTGTGCTGAAAATCCCTGGTGATTTAGGTAAAAACGATTGCTATTGGAACTGGAATCTAGCAATTTTATATTTGAAGTGCCACCTTTATGGGCTTTTCCAAACTGAAGTGACGTTACGTTTGTACGATAAAATGTTTTAAAAAAATGAATAAAAAAATCTTGGAATTTTAAAAATATTGATTTATATTTGGGTAGCATTTCTTTTCTTTTCACATCAGTAAAATCAATGACATACATGGCTCATAAGGACTTAAGATATATTCAAAAAAAAAAAACAATGGCGCAACGTTACAAAAAACGAAGGTGGGTTTTTACTTGTTTTAGAAAATTGTAGTTTTTCGAGTTTTGGTTAACATTTTCCATGCTTCCATGTCTTCTAGTTGAGACCTGATTTTTAAAAACTTGTGGAAGATATTTTGATTCTGTTTTTTGTATTTGTATGCACAATTCTTTAAAAAAATCATTACAAAAAAAATAGTAAAAAATTTGTATTTCAACTAACGAGGTGCAGGCCATAGCGTCCATTAAGCCCTACATCATCAAAATTGGTGCAGTAGAACTTAAGAAAAGCTGCAAACCATTTTGAAAAACGCGGTTTCGAGAAAAACGCTTTTAATGTTTCGACAACTGTTTTCAATGCAATAAATAATATTTTTATTAGATTTCAAACATGGATTTGAAGCATTTACCCAAATGTTAGCTTTCACCGAAAAAAAATTATCGAAATCGGTTTAAAAGATCTCGAGAAATTTCAATTAAAGTGCGTTAAGACATGGAAAAAAAAAATCTTAAAATTTCCATGTAAATTTTTTTTTTCAAAAGCAACTTATTTAAAATTTTCAAACATTTTATAGCTTTTTTTTAAGTCTTTTGATAAAAAAAGTAGATCCATAGAATTTTTAAAAATACGAGAGTCGATGGAAATTTTTTCATAAACGAGGGCCGGAAAAAAAATAGATCTTGTTTATTGTTGTAAAATATATTGTCGAATCTGCTTGAAAGTTTTACAGGATGATTTGAAGACCGTATTTGAACGTAATACGAAGTTAATAAAAACAAAATTGAAAAAAAAAAACAATTTCTAAACTAGAAGACCCCCTTAAGTGCCCTTAACTATATGAAGGACCAATCGAATCGAGTTGGTATATTCCAACCCTTTGTTTATTTAAGTCTAAGCTACGTTTTTGTCCCACATTGCTTATACAAATTCGTAACATTTTTAATGACAAAGTTAAATGACGAGTTAAACAGTACAAAATGAGTTAAAAATATGAGGATTTTACATTTTTGTAATGTTTAGTATAAAGACGTAACTTTTTTGAATTGCTACTTAGAAATGATTTTTAGGCCAAAACAAGAGCAACAACTTCGATTTGCGATTGCGGCCAGAACTAATCGCGTTAATTGTACATCAAAAAATTTGCGATAATTTTTTCCAGCGACTTTTGAATAATTCTCTTCTTTAGTTCTCTGATATAATCTTGTTCATTATCTGTACTACATTGGTTATTAATTGGTTCTTTTGCTGTGAAAAGGGGTATATAGGTATTTAAGTATGACATGGGATTAATTATTCGTTCACTTTGTAGTAGAATAAATTAAACAAACACTTTAATAAGCATAATGCAGAAACCAAATCAAATTTTTTTTTTGGAAAAGTATGTTCATTAGTTCGGTAACCGCATAATGATTTCCTTAGTCTGAATTGCAATATTTTTTATTTTATTTCAACAGAAAATTTTTTTAAAACTGTAATTTGATCAAAATTGTGTTATATTAATCAGAAGAAACATATACTCTGAATACTCTGTAATACCGAGTTTGCACCAAAGGTACTTAGTGAAGCCCTGCATGAATTGAATCAAAGTTCCCTTTGGCTTTGTTTCTGATTTAAGCTATCAATGAACTTCTACTTCAATGAACTTGATTCATTGAATAATAGCTCACGACATGAGCATTGATCTATGTGATCAGTTTGAAATGATTCAGCTCAGATCAGCTAAACCGTACGCGTTAAATCTTCTTGTTCTTGAAACTTACAGTAGCATATAATAATATCGCCAAATTCGTGTACAATGTTGCAAGAAGAGATCTACTATCTATCTATCAACCAAATTTTAAATCTTGGACCGACTTTACGAATCTACTGCTTTTGCATCGAACTATTTTTACAAAGGAGCCAAGCTACTTATTTGACAAATTATGTTCCTGCACATCGTATAGAACTAAAAATATCAATATCATACGGAATAAATTATCCTGCTCAGATCGTCAATACTTCAAAAACACTGTTCGTTTGTGGAACCAATTACCCCCTCAATTAAAGGTAGTAAGTAGCGCAGCGCAATTTAGGAACAGACTTCGACAGTTTTTATTGTTAAACAATTAATTAATATATAAAACAAATTTAAAATTTTTCGTTTCGCCTATGACAGATGTATGTAGTAATAATGTAACGTTAGGTTTAATTCGGTTAATACTCTTTCCTTAATGTTTGTGTTTTTCTCTCTAGTGATTAGTTTAATATTTAAGGTTACCCTTGTCGCACTATTATGTAAGAATAATAAAATAAATTAATAATAATCTAGGAGCAGAGCATATATGTGTGGCACTATGCTGGAGGCGACTACTCTGAAAGTGGTATATTTGGATATATGACTTTTTTCCAAATTGCGGGGGCAGGAGGGGGCGTGCAAAAATTGAAAATATACTTGATCCGCCTGCAAGTATATTCTAAGAACCAATATCATGGTGGTCAACACTGAGAAAAAATTATATATAAAATTTAGCAACAATTACTTAATATTATTCAATAATTTAAAAAGTTATTAAATTTGGATTTTGGTAGATACAGCAAAATACTATTCAGCGGTATCAACTCGAGATCTGTCCGATAAACCAAACCTGAGAAATCAAGTTTTTAAAAAACCCTTTTTTTCCGTTTTTCGGTTTTTGAAGATTTTTGAAAATGTTTATAAAATTAACAAACATTTTTTTTTTTGCTAAACTGTAAATCACGTTTTGGCGGGAGTGTCGAGATCTAATTTCGGATTTTATTTGATTTAAATCAAAAATGGTCAATTTTAAAACCGTTCGGTTTCAAAAAGAATGACCCTAGTATATACTTTTGCACAAACAACATACCTGAACCGTATACGAAAAACCACCGATTAAAACTCAGAGCCAGAACCCCAACCGATATATTGAATTTTCTAAGTACCGATAATTTTAGAACCGAATAGAACCCAAACATTGTACCGGTAAAGTTTCGGTTCTGAGTGCAACAACTAGACTGCAAAGCTGGCTATTAGTTTTTGTGGACTTTCACGCAACTTCGTTATGTCTTAAGCTTCCAAACATCAAGTCTGGCTTATAGCCTGTTCACAAAACAGTCCATCTTGGTGGAACGCTGAAAAAATGTTGAAAAAATGAAATTCTTGTTCACATCGCCACCATCTACCGTCTTGCATCATTGACTTGTTCTGGCCAAATATTGTAAACAAACCAGCAATTAAAGGAAAAAAAGGAAAATTCTTTACACTAAACGACAATGTCGGCCGACCAAAATTCACTGCGTAGCTGAGTTTTCAAGAAACCGCGAACAAATGTACGGTATGGACGATATAAACTTAAACGAAATTTTAATGGTACATCGAAGAATTTGGATCCATATGAGTCAATGAAAATAATTTAATGACCTTAAGTAAATAATGCATTGAGTTTAAGAAATGTTTTGGAAAGTTTTGGAAAAATATTCAAATTAAATCTTTTGTGCCACTGCACATTGGGCCCAATGGCCGATTTTATGGCAAAAAATCTAAAATTTCACCGCAACAAAATTAATTTTTACTTGATCTTGATCTTGATCTGCCTGCAAGTATAAGAAATAAATGTCCCATGCATGTCAAGCCTCTTTCTCTTACCATCTCTGAGATCTCTTCGTTCATACGGACAGACAGACAGACGGACATGGCTATATCGACTCGGCTGTTGATGCTGATCAAGAAGATATATACTTTATAGGGTCGGAGATGATTCCATCTGGCTGTTACATACTTTTGCACAAATTAACATACTCTATGACGGTACCTTTTAGAAATATTTAGTAATCGAGATTATTTATCGAATCGCCAAAAAAAAGGCGAAGATCGGATGAGTTACAGTCGAGAAATAGGGAAAACAAACTATTATGATGGGTAGCACCGGCCACAACGGCGATGGGCAGCACTTCACACACTTCGGGGGGTACATAGTATATAATAGTCGGGCTTGACCGACTTTCTTATTTATTTTTTAAAGCTTTACAGAGCACTGTAGGAGGTTTGATAGTGACAGATGATAAATGTTGTGTTTGAGATTTTTGATCGCATTTCAAGGCATTTCAATTTTTTTTTTCAGATTGTAAGCATTTTGAAAAAATAAATTCAATCTGCATTTTAGATTGGTTTTTTTTCAGTGTACAATTCCCATGCTCCATACAGATGACGCAGTGCTATTTTTCTTATCACATTTGGATTCCCAAATTGGCATATAAATAGTTCTACACATTGGAATGGCCATTTAGTTGATTTTGACCAGCCTTCGAGAACAGTTCAAGATATTTAAAAAAAAAAAACAAAATGTTGAAAGTTTCCCTAATAATTTTGATAGGGCTCTACACATTGCAACTCTCACGAGCACAAAACTATACTGAATTGGGGTCTCCATCAGCAGTTACTTTAAATGTAAGTGGGAAAACAAATTTTTTGCCGCGATTTTATATAGTTTCTCAATTAGATGAAAGATAACGGAACCAATATAATATGTAGTTGCAATCTAGATTCTTCATCGGTGATCAGCAAGCAAACTCCTTTTAAAGTAAGCATGGAAAACTGCATTTTTTGTGGCCTGATTTAAGAAAGTATTTTACTGACAACAAAATATTATTTTTAAGATCGTGTGCAGCTGTTGGCAGCAACCACCAGCAGAAAAAACATTTTCATTGGAGGGGGCTGACATGCAAAAAAATTTAATTGTAAGTATGGTAAACTGAGTATTTTATGGCAAAATAATTCAAATTATTTCAACTAGCATCAAGATACTGGAAGCGATGATACACACCTACCGAACATAGATGGTACGACAAATTCGAATGGGGATAAAGAAGTCGATTCTACAACTGTAAGCATGAAACACTGAGTACTTTTTGGCAAAATAATTTATATTATTTTAACTAGTATCAAGATTCTGAAAACGGTCAAACACCCAAACCGAAAATAGATGGCACGACAAATTCTGGGGATACAGAAGTCGATTCTACAACTGTAAGCATGAAACACTGAGTACTTTTTAGCAAAATAATTTTAATTATTTCAACTAGCATCAAGATACTGAAAACGGTCAAACACCCAAACCGAAAATAGATGGCACGACAAATTCTGGGGATACAGAAGTCGATTCTACAACTGTAAGCATGGGAAACTGAGTACTTTTTAACAAAATAATCTAAATTATTTTAACTAGTATCACGATTCTGAAAACGGCCAAACACCCAAACCGAAAGTAGATGGCACAACAAATTGGAATGGGGATATAGAAGTCGATTCTACAACTGTAAGCATGAAACACTGAGTACTTTTTAGCAAAATAATTTTAATTATTTCAACTAGCATCAAGATACTGAAAACGGTCAAACACCCAAACCGAAAATAGATGGCACGCCAAATTCTGGGGATACAGAAGTCGATTCTACAACTGTAAGCATGGAAAAATGAGTACTTTTTGGCAAAATAATTTTAATTATTTCAAATAGCATCAAGATGCTGAAAACGGTCAAACACCCAAACCGAAAATAGATGGCACGACAAATTCTGGGGATACAGAAGTCGATTCTACAACTGTAAGCATGGAAAACTGAGTTGTTTTTGTCAAAATAATTTACATTATTTCAACTAGCATCAAGATTCTGAAAACGGTCAAACACCCAAACCGAAAATAGATGGCACGCCAAATTCTGGGGATACAGAAGTCGATTCTACAACTGTAAGCATGGAAAACTGAGTACTTTTTGGCAAAATAATTTTAATTATTTCAAATAGCATCAAGATGCTGAAAACGGTCAAACACCCAAACCGAAAATAGATGGCACGACAAATTCTGGGGATACAGAAGTCGATTGTACAACTGTAAGCATGGAAAACTGAGTTGTTTATGTCAAAATAATTTACATTATTTCAACTAGCATCAAGATTCTGAAAACGGTCAAACACCCAAACCGAAAATAGATGGCACGCCAAATTCTGGGGATACAGAAGTCGATTCTCCAACTGTAAGCATGGAAAACTAAGTACTTTTTAGCAAAATAAATTAAATTATTTCAACTAGCCTCATGGTACTGGAGACGATGGTAAGGCCCCAGCGCAATCAGATGACACGACTGTTTTGAAGGTTGATAATCAAGGCGATTCGGCATCTGTAAGCACGGAAAACTGAGTATTTGTTTGACTAAATATAACAAATCATTTTAATTAGCAACTTTTAATAAGAACCAATGATGAAGGCACAAAGAACACTCCAACTTCTAATAGGACTACTGAGAGCACCTCAGCAGAGTTGGCTACTGCCCAAATGAACCCTTACATTATAATATGCTATATTCTTGGTGCTGTTATACTTGCCATGAGTGTTGGCATCCTATATTGGTGGCGTCAACGTAGGGGTTCCTATTACGTAAGAACTGGAGCAGATTCCGCAGATCATGGATATTTTAATTATTCTTAAATTGAGAAAATTGGTTGGTTTTTAAATATATAAATGTTTGTGCAAATAATAAATTGCTATATTAGGCAATTGATTTTAATACAAAAATAGCATATGATTGTTATAGTTTTTACTATTCGATTTTTCCCTGAGTGTATATTTAATCGAGGGTGTGCTGAAAA
>JBAMBO010001842.1:0-11827 GCA_037044535.1 Lordiphosa magnipectinata
ACCGTTCAACACAGGCAATCTTAGTGCGAGAGAGAAAGAGAGAGAGAAACTTAGAGAGCGCACCGCGTTGTGCGCGGGGTGTTAACTGGCCGTTTGACTCCTGAGCAAATGCGAGTGTAAGGGTACAGAGTATGTTATAGTCGGGCTTGACCGACTTTCTTTCTTGTTTAATTAAGATTTGTGGCTGCTCATATTTGTTAATGTATCCGTTACAATTCCATTGTAGTATTGTAAGGGTCATGATAAGTTAGAAAAAGGTTGAGACAATGGGGATTTAGGAGGGTTGTGTATTTGTTTTAGTAGATCAATTACTTAAAAGTCGGCAAACCATACACCCATCCCTGTTATAATTATTGGGTTTGACAGGGTTTGCTGTTAGCATGATGTAGACACTAGGGGACTATGCCGCGGTGCCCTTGGATCCGCATGATGCTGACAAATTGCAACATTAATCTCAGTCCAGCCAGGTAGGCAATTTTATACAGTGCTTAGCTTATACTGTTTTTTTGGTTTGTTTCGTGCCTCAGCTTTAAGATTGGTTATTAGTGTAGTGTGTCAGTTTTTAGGTTAAATTTTAATTTTCGTGTCGCTGATTATTGAGGTTTAAAGAACTTGGTGGAGAGGTGGAACACTAGAATGATCTATTTCCATGTTTGTGTCGTGAGTTTGCCAAAGATTTTTGGATGTGTTGATGCTAGAGGGAATTGACCTGCTCAGTGCTAGTCGAGGGCGTAGGTAGATCCAAGTAGTTGATGTTGTAGCGGCTGTTTCCTGATGTAGGTGGTCGGGGTGGGTCATGATGTGGCAGCCGGTGGCTACTCGCAGCGCAGCGTTTTGGGCTAGCTGGGGGTTTCTCCACTGGGTGTCACTGATGCACGGGGACCATACTGGGGCCGCGTGGTTTATCATAGACCTTCCTATAGCCTTGTAGGTGGTGACGATCGTTTCCTTCTCCTTTCCCAAAGTGGCCTTCCAGCTATGGCCTTTAGGACTTTGTTCCTGCTACGTACCTTTGTCGATTACACCTTCGGAATGTTTAGCGAAGGTGAAGAGAGGGTCAAACATGACACCGAGGATCTTGGGGTTGTTTACGGTGGGGATCTGGTGTCCATTAATGTGGATGTCCAAGTATCTGTTTGACCTCTTTGGTCCAAGTAGTTAGCAGTGTGGCGGATGATTTGGGTGCTGAAAGGCTTAGGTTTCTGTTGGAGAGGAAGTTGGCGAGGCTAGGGAGGTAGGCGTTCATCCTCTGTTCGAGAGTTCTAACATGTGACGATTTTCATATCTGGAGGTGGTTGCGGAAGTCCGGCTAAATATGTATTGAAGAGCAGGGGGGAAAGTACGCCTCCTTGTAGTTTTAGACTGTTTTCCACGGAAGTCAATCGTGCGATTGCCTTTCGGTTAGTTAGATGGCCAGCCATCTCCTCAGGTGGTTTGGCAGGGTACTCCGGTAGAGGTACTGGAGAAGAATGGAATGTCTGACCATGTCGAAGGCCTTAGAAAGATCGAGGGCTACCACTATCGATCTATCGTGGGGTCGTGTACTATTTAAACCAGAGGCAATGGTCGTAGTGAGCTCGCAAAGAGCTGTGAATTGGTCTGAAACCATGTTGGTGAGCGGCATGAAGGAGGTGCTCTTTTAATGTTGGCAGCAGCAAGGCCTCGGGGATTTTGATAACCGGTGATAGGTGTGTTATCGGGCGGTGTGAACACCCTGTTCCGTTGGCTTGCCTGGTTTTGGAATGGGGATGATTTTCCCCGCTTTCCAGATAATGGATATGTCCAGGGTCTTCACGCTCAGGTTGAGGGTGTGGGTGAGATATCTGGTACCTAGCGGTCCAAGATGCTTGAGCTTTGGAGGGTTTAGCTTCCTTGATGGCCACTGACACCTCCTCTGCACTGAAGGACAGCGTTTCGTCTTCTTTCACGAGTTTGCGCATCTTCCGAGCAATCTTGCGCTTGGTGTTATCAGGGCGTTCTGGGTGGGTCACGAACTGCCTGTTAAAGGCTGTTGCGCATTTGGTCGAATTTTGCGGGTGTGGCGTTGCCAACTGAAACCGCGACCAGTTCGTTTTTTCGGGGGTTGGTCAGCTGTTTGATGGTGCTCCAAAGTTTTTTGGAGCCTTTATCCAGCTCGTCCAGCCATGTGTTTTTTCGGTGTGCATTGACCAATTTGGTGACCTCCGCTTTTAGTGCCTGGATCTCGGGATTTGTGGGGTCGTCCTTTCTGAGCGCATCCTAAGGCAGAGTACCACGCATCACTGTGGACGATGAAATCTTCCACCAGGATTCTCCTGTCTCCTTCAAGCAGTTGTAGTATGTCGGAGCGAAAGCCCGTGTGGCAAGCCGATACTGGAGGAATGTATACGTTTAATATCCTCCTCGCCACTCCTAACTGCAATTTGGAGGAATTCAATATGCTCGTCTTTATTTGTGATGTTGAGTGGTCTCAAATTGAACGACTTGTGTATGATAAAGGCGAGCCCTTCTCCTTTATTGCGTTCTCGGTCCAGACGCATGATGGAATAGTCTGCGGATGTAGCCGCTAGCAGAATCCCCTTCCGATTCTTGTCAGCAGTGATCTTGACAATTTGCTAAGACCGTTGTAATTCCACTGAAGGATAAGGAAGTCCTTAGGAATGACAGAAATTGTGGTGTGGGCTTCAGGGCTTAATAGCGTTACGCTGTGTTGGTGGGCGCGAATCCTGCGATTTCTGGTGGGGCCAGCCAAGGGCAAGGGTCGCAAGATGGTGGTGGGACTGTGCCTTAAGCTGGGGCCCGTTGTCCTTGGGGTGGGTGGCAGTGGGTGGGGGAGATGGGCTTGTATGTTGTTGTGGTGATATGGGGGGGGGGGGGTGTAGTTGGATGTGGGAGACAAGGGGGGATGTGGGGGCAAGCATAACTGGCGTCGTGATCTTGATGTCTGCCAAGGCCTGAGCATCGAAGGAGACACCAGTCTCCACATGTGTTGCAGTACACAGAGCGAGCACACTCCTCGAGTGATTCTCTTTTTGCACACTGAGCACATATACATCTTGGGCCCATGATTAGTCTCTACATCACCGGCACATAAGAGTAGAAGTCTGAGCAGGCAGGCCGGCCTTGCTTGCTTAGTGAGTGAAAAAATAAAGTGATAGTAAGAGTGAAAAATGGAAATACTTACATTTCTTCCCATTTACCGGAATTGGTAAACCTTGAGCAGTGGGTTGTCCACTGCGTCTGTTCCGGGACTGAGACCCGATTGCCGTGGGAACCGAGATCCGAGTAGTCGCGTACTTCAGTGTGTGTGATGCTGATGGGTTTTTGGGGGTTGTTGTGTTGGGGCTCACGGAGCGCGGCCGAGAATGATGTACAGAGTATGTGGCGTTCATTGTAAATTGATACGGCGCTTTTCATAGAGGTGTTTCCGAGGGTTTCTATGGCTATTATCTCTTTGTTTTTAATGTAAGATAGGCATCTACGATCGAGAGACTTATGTTGGTAGCTGGTGAAGGCGTTTTCTCTGCTGTTAATGCAGCAATGTAAGTTTTTACAAGATTCCGGTGAATTCGGGTCGATGTGGGTTGGATTTTCGCAGTTTAAGCAAAGCTGATCGCTTCTGCATGCTTTAGTGATGTGGCCTAGCCGTCCGCAGTTCTTACATTTTATTGGCTGAGGTATGTATGGGTGGACAGTAACTTTTTTGTAACTTATTGAAGTGTCTGTTGGCAGTTTTGAAGTGCCAAATGTGAGGCTGATTAGACCGCTTTATTTTAATGTGTTCTCTATCTTTTTTAAATATTTTTTACACTTGACTACGTCTTGTTTGCTTAGTTCTGTGGTTATTTCTTCTTCAGCGACATCTCTGAGGCTGTTGCAGTAAATAACTCCTTTGGATGAATTGAGACTTCTGTGTTCAGTGACGTTATTTTTATTGTGTTGGTGAATGATGTAAGTGTCATTAATCTTGCTGCTTGCGCAAAGTTTTTGGTTTCCAGTAGAAGGGTTCCGTTGTGATGTATGTTTGTGACTTAGTCTAGGCAAATATTGTGAAACCCGATACGGGCATTCTTCCAGATGACAACAAATATGACGTCATCAAAAACTATCCAATCCCAACAGATGAAGATAGAGCACTTAGATTCGTAGCCTTCTGTAACTATTATCGCAGACTCATCCAAAATTTCGCAGAACATTCTCGCCACTTAACGAGCCTTTGTAAAAAGAACATACAGTTCGAATGGACACTTGAGTGCATTAATGCATTCGAATATTAAAAAGAAGCACTAATGAATCCAACATTACTGCAGTACCCAGACTTCAAGGATTTTTGCATTATTACAGACTACGCCCGTGGTGCGGTACTTACTCAATACCACAATGGTATGCAACTACCAGTTGCGTATGCTTCTCGATCTTTCACACAAAGTAAAAGTAATAAATCAACTACAGAGCAGGAACTAGCTGCTATACACTGGGCAATTAATCACTTCAGACCTTACGATTATGAAAGGCCTTTCTTGGTAAAAACAGATCATAGACCCGAATGAGACTGGATTTGGAAGAATATGAATTTACAGTAGAATATCTCAATGAGAAAGACAACGATATTACTGATGCTCTATCCAGAATAACAATTGGAGAGCTTATAAACATGAATAGACCAATACTGAAGGTCTCAACAAGATCATCAACAAAAATCTCAGGAATGACACAACAAACAAATTGCTTGAGCATAAAGAACTAGAAAAAATTAAGCCCAATGTCTATGACACTATTAACAACAATTATGTTCAAAAATAGGCGAAACTAAAACTCGACAAATGTAAATGTTTGTTTAAAATGGGAAAACGAGTTGTTTCACGATTTGCAGTAGATGACTTGTTCTCTAATGAAAAATTCGACTTAGGTCAATTCTTCCAAAGACTTGATTCAGAAGCCTGAATTCAAGGCATTATACAATTCCAAATGTCACCAAGTGAACAAATTTTCGAATCTGTCTCACTAAAATTAAGGTACAAAGAAAGTACAATTAAGCATGCTACACAAGGTGATAATTATAGACAAAAAAACGAACCTCAAATTAAAGCAATCCTGTTACAATACCATGACGACCCTATCGAGGGAGGCCACTCAGGGATTTCGCGAACCCTGTTAAAAATAAGAAGATACCATTATTGGCTACATATGACTAAAACGATAAAACCGTATTTAAAAATATGTCAAAAATGCCAAAAAGCAAAGACGACAACCCATACTAAAAAAACATTAACAATAACACCAGCAACAGCATTCGATACAGTATTCATCGATACTATTGGTCCACTTCCAAAAACTGAGAATGGTAATGAATATTGTAGCGCCCATATGCTGTGTTTTAAATATAACGAGAAGTCCAAGCTAACTTCGTCTGTGCCGAAGTTTGTATACCCTTGCAAATGCAGTTTTTGAAACGCTTACATAAAAATCAAAATCTTTTGTAACTAAAACCCATTTTCCGACAGATGAACATCTGATTTCGACGAAATTTCGCGAATCTTTTTGAAAACATATCAAATTAACAATCGTCTAGTTTAAGAACGATAAAATTTAAAACAAAAAAGTTTTTCTCACTAAGACTCATTTCCCGACCGATCAGTCCCATGGCAGCCTTAAAATATAGGCATCCGATTTCGACCAAATTTTTCAAATTAGTTTGATAAACGCTTTCAATCGCTTCATATTAATAATCACCGACCTTAAAAACGATTTACTTGAAAACAAAAAAAAATTTTCACTAAGACCCATTTTTCGACCGATCGGTCCTATGGCAGCTATAAGATATAGTCATCCGATTTTGACCAAAGTTTGCAAATCTGTTTGAAAGCATATATTATTAATAATGGCCGAGTTTAAGGACGCTAACATGAAAAAAAAAGTTTTTCTCACTAAGACCCATTTTTTGACCGATAGTTCCTATAGCAGCTATAAGATATAGTCATCCGATCTTGACCAAAATTTTAAAATCTGTTTGAAAGCATATAATATTTATAATGACCGAGTTTAAGGCCGCTAACATTGAAAACAAAAAAGTTTTTCTCACTAAAACCCATTTTTCGACCGATGGCTCCAATGGCAGCTATAAGATATAGTGATCCGATCCGGTCGGTTCCGACATATTAGCAGCGTGCAGTAAAAAGAAGATTCTGTGCAAAATTTCAGCTCGATAGCTTTAAAACTGAGAGACTAGTTTGCGTAGAAACAGACGGACAGACAGACAGACGGACAGACAGACGGACGGACAAAGCTCAATAAACTCAGCTCGTCCTCCTGATCAAGAATATGTATAGTTTATGGGGTCGGAAATGAATATTTCTATGCGTTGCAAACTTCTGGGCAAAATTATAATACCCTTTGCAAGGGTATGAAAATAATTCATATATACATGAGCACCCTTTGTAACACTTTGTTGCATTCTTAAATATATAAACCCAAAAGCTCATTTAGATTCTTTCTTTGTTTCCCATAAGGAAATATGATCACCCACTTGGGTCTCTGCATAAGATTGCAGAGTCAGCGACTTTGACGCTCAGCGCGCGGTCGCAGAGCACACACACACACAAATGCATCTGTGCGCTGCTCGCTTAAAACTAAAAACATATTTAGGCAGTTGAATTCATGCGGTCTTGCGACGATGTCTCAACGCTTGTGTGCGTTCGTCGACTTAAAGAATTTATGTTCAGAATTTCAATAAAAGTTTAATACAAAAACTGAATCTAAAGAAAAGACATTTGATTTAATTACATGGCGACCGCGACACGTGCGAACCCGTGCCAAATTATCCGTGGTTCAAATTAAAACCCAATAACTATGGGTAACGTGTGAAAAAAAATAATAAAAATTTTTTTTAAAAAAAAAAAAACTACATCTTCAAAAAATGCGGAGGCAACCGCAAAAACAAACCTACAAAACTTTTTAACAGTTCTAAAAATTTAATTCACCAAAGCCGTGGCTAGGCTTTGGGCAGCGAGAGGGAAGAAACGGGGACATAGCAAGTTCCCCGGTTGACCAAGAAGATAAAGAAATAAGTGCGGGAGGCATATAGGCCGCCGTCTGCACATCCGAGGGACTACAAGTAAACCAAGAAGAAATAGGTGCGGGAGGCATATAGGCCGCCGTCTGCACCACCGATGGAATACAGGTAAACCTAGAAGAAATAAGTGCGGGAGGCATATAGGCCGCCGTCTGCACCATCGAGGGAAGCAACCCGAAGCGGAAGAAGTCCGTCAAAGAAGTCCGGCTGCGCAACAAAGTGCGCCAACATTAATTTTTTTTTAAAAGCGGTCCAATTTATTGGAAGTTCGCAATTTTTTGAGTACCCTTAAAGCGTAATGAGCTGGGTACGTTAGATAAGATCATTAAACAAAAAAAAAAACACCAATTACACATTCATATCATAATTACTAACATGCATGGTACAGTGTAAATTTAATCACTTTTGCAATTGTAAACTGCACCATGCATAAATCACTCACAAACACATAAAACTTCTCAAAAAAAAATAGTTATTTTTCGATCAAGATTTTTTTACCAACAAAACAAAATTCGATAAATATGGGCAAAACCCAATCTAAGGCGACTGGCAACACAGCCAATGTCGTAAATGAAATCGAAATTGTGGATCATACACCACACCTAGACTCCATCTACCTTCTCTTATTGATTCTTGTTGTACTGGTTGCTGCCAATACAGCATTAAAAGTTTACTTAATTCACTAAAAATCAATAAAAAAGAGATATTTGAGCCGAGGCAATGACCTCGATAAAATTTAATTCATTCATTCATACAAATCAATAATTTTTGTCTCTAGTATCCATATAACATGGAGAAGAAAAATAAAGAACATGCTGATTTCGAAAAAGCAGTTCCTACCAAACAAACAAATAAACAATAGTTAAAAACAAAACTCATTCCCTATTAATTAGGGGTGTCCCCATTTTTTTTAAGTCTCTATAGACTTCCGGGACACCCCTGACTACAAATAGAATACGAAACTCAATTAGAAAGTAACAACCTACCCCAATGAGTACAAGTAATTTGAGGATCAGATTGAAAACATATCTCTGATCAGATATTAACATATTCATTTTTTCTATATTATTTGATAAGAAGAATCATTCACCATGGCTACAGACCATGGTAGAATTCCTAAAAACAGCCGCAAGTCTGATTCCAGATTTCGATGGCAAGGCAGAAAACTTGCAAAGTTTCTTAGACGCACTATCTCTGGTTGACACTATTAAAGAGAACCATGAGACAACTGCAGTCTCTTTAATAAAAACAAAATTAAAAGGACATGCAAGAAACTTGATCGGTACCGAAAGTTCCATATCCCAGATACAAATCAAACTGAGAATTACTGTAAAGGGAGAGACTGTTGAAGTTATTTCAGCAAAACTTATGAATATCCAGCAAAAGAACAAAACCGCCAATCAATACACAAAAGAAATTGACCAACAAACAAAAAGTTTAGAGGAAGCATACATTAATGATGGACTCGCCCCTGAACTGGCTTTAAAATACAGTGTACAAAACGCTGTAAAAGCCATGACATCTAACTGCTCTATTGATAAAGTAAAACTTATCATGCAGGCAGGTAATTTCACAAATATGAATAACGCTATCTCAAAATTTGTCAATAGTTGCACGGAATCAACAGGAAAAACAGATACCGTACTCTATTACACAAATAGAGGATACCGCGGACACAATGGCCGTGGTAATTACCAAAATACAGGAAACAGAGGCAGAGGTTATCAAGGTAACCAAGAAAGCCAACAAAATAATTATAATAACAATTACAACGGTTATAACAACCGTCGCCGTGGTGCCAATAATGGAAGCTATAGAGGCCAAAATAATCGAAATAACTGGCGAGGACAAAACAGTAACAACAATAATAACAATCACAACATCCGAACAGCAAATTCTTAAAACGCTCAACCCCCGTTGAGCAACAACAATCAGTAAAGGTATACGCATTAAATCTCAATCTAAGCAATATAGTTACACTCCAAGACTCAGAAACAAAAACAACACTTACATTTTTACTAGATACAGGTGCAGATATTTCGGTGATAAAACACCAACAAAATGAATATCAAAACTAAAACACTGACATCATAAGCAATATAACAGGAATTGGAGAAGAAAAAACTACTTCTTATGGTCTAGTACCTCTACAACTACTTACAGACAAGTATATAGTACCACATGATTTCCATGTAGTACCAGAAAGTTTCTCAATACCAACAGATGGTAAATTAGGCTCTGATTTTATCAGAAAATATAATTGCTCATTAGATTTTCAAGAGGAGCAAGATACCCTAATTTTGCGCCCAAAAAATTACCATACACACATTCAAATACCAATAAGTCACTCACTCGAGAATGACTCTTTATTATTACCCGCTAGACCTGAAGTCATACGACAAGTAAGATTAAAGACTAGTGAAACGAGAGCGTAAGTTAAAGTCGGCTCTAACCGACTTCGATATACCCGTTACTCATGCATAGAAATGTTTAATAGCCATCCTGTGTGCCTGAGGTGAGACAGCCGAAAAGTATGCAACATATTTTTAACTAGGCTATTTATCATCCGATCTAGATGAAAATTGGAGGGCTTATAGATGTTGCGAATATAAACTTAAGTTTTAAATTTGATCGATATCTCAAAAATTGTGGGAGTTATTCAACATTTTTTATTGTGGGGGC
Source organism: Lordiphosa magnipectinata (assembly GCA_037044535.1). Lineage (NCBI taxonomy): Eukaryota > Metazoa > Arthropoda > Insecta > Diptera > Drosophilidae > Lordiphosa > Lordiphosa magnipectinata. The sequence goes on from JBAMBO010001842.1 coordinate 9,734, forward strand.
GGGGGTGGGCGTGGCAAAAATTTGAAATAAACTTGATCTGCGTGCAGACAATAGGAGTGTACATTTCAAAATTGGTTGCTCTAGCTCTTCTAGTCTCTGAGATCTAGGTGTTCATACAGACAGACGGACAGACGGACGGACGGACAGACGGACATGGCTATATCGACTCGGCTGTTGATACTGATCAAGAATATATATACTTTATATGGTCGGAAATGATTCCTTCTGCCTGTTACATACATTTCCACGACTTTAGTATACCCTTTTACTCTACGAGTAACGGGTATAAAAACGGTTTTAGTACCCAATCAGGAGATACAACCGGGAATAATAATGGCAAGTTCGATTGTAACAAGTTATAATGCATACATTCGCATAATAAATACCACTTCAAATAACACAGAAATTGACAGTGAAAACATACAGTTTGAGTCACTTAATGATTATGATATCATTCAAATAAATAAAGAAAACAAAACAAGAACAAGAGAAATATTAAAAAAATTGAAATTCCCCAAACAATTTAAATCTAAACTAACCGAACTTTGCAATGAATACAGTGATGTATTTGGTTTAGAAACAGAACCCATATCAGCAAATATTTTTTATAAACAAAAGCTTAGATTGAATGACAAAACACCCGTATACATAAAAAACTATAGAAATGCAGAGTCAGAATAGCAGGAAATAAACGATCAGGTTCAAAAATTAATTAAAGATGGCATAGTTGAACCATCCACATCCGAATATAACAGCCCACTTCTCTTGGTACCCAAGAAATCACTTCCAAACTCAACGGAAAAAAGATGGCGTTTAGTAGTCGATTATCGCCAAAATAACAAAAAATTACTAGCGGACAAGTTTCCACTGCCAAGAATAGAAGACATTCTTGATCAATTAGGTCGAGCTAAATATTTTTCATGTCTCGATCTTATGTCTGGATTCCACCAGATAGAACTTGATGAAAAATCAAGGAATATGACATCATTTTCAACGAGCACAGGCTCTTATCGCTACACGCGACTACCATATGGACTTAAAGTCGCACCAAATTCTATTATGCGCATGATGACACTTGCATTTTCAGATCTAGAACCATCGAAAGCATTTCTCTACATGGATGACCTAGTAGTCATCGGATGTTCCGAACAACATATGTTCAAAAATTTGACAAACGTCTTCGAACTTTGTCGCAAATTCAATTTAAAACTTCATCCAGAAAAATGTTCATTCTTCATGTACGAAGTTACCTATCTCGGTCACAAATGCACCGATAAAGGCATTCTTCCAGATGATAAAAAATATGACGTCATCAAAAATTATCCAAGACCAACTGATGCAGATAGTGCATACAGATTCGTAGCCTTCTGTAACTATTATCGAAGATTTATCCAAAATTTCGCAGAACATTCACGCCACTTAACGAGGTTTTGTAAAAAGAACGATAAATTTCAATGGACTCCAGAATGCAATAATGCATTCGAGTATTTAAAAGAAGCCTTAATGAAACCGACATTACTGCAGTACCCAGATTTCAGCAAAGACTTTTGCATAATCACAGATGCTAGCAAACACGCTTACGGAGCGGTACTAGCTCAAGAACATAATGGCATGCAACTCCCAGTAGCGTATGCATCCAGATCTTTCACACAAGGTGGAAGTAACAAATCAACTACAGAACAGGAATTAGCTGCTATACACTGGGCAATAAAACACTTCAGACCTTACGTTTATGGAAGGCACTTCTTTGTAAAAACTGACCACAGACTGCTAACATATCTATTTTCAATGAAAAGCCCAAGTTCCAAGCTCACACGAATGAGACTTGATTTGGAAGAATATAATTTTACTTTAGAATACCTCAAGGGGAAAGATAATCATATCGCAGACGCTCTTTCCAGAATAACCATTGCAGAGCTCAAAGAAATGAACAGACAAAAATTGAAGGTCTCTACGAGGTCCTCAACAAGACTGAAAAACGCCTGCGCAGGCCAAGAAAGCAGTACAGCTATTAGTAGCACTGCTAAATTGCATGTACAAAAAGAATATAAAAAGCTCAATGTCTATGACGTGATTAACAACAATAATGTCAAA
>JBAMBO010001843.1:0-25683 GCA_037044535.1 Lordiphosa magnipectinata
GTGTGGGCATTAACCACACTTTCGTTTCCTGTTTGCTTCTACTCCCCTACTCACCCAGTGTAGGCAATAACCACCCCTGGCCCCCGCATTGGTAATTTTTAGCCGTTCCAATCGTTTTTTCGACCTTCCCCGTTATAACGTTTCGACCCCTTTCTCACCCCTTTCTCTCCTAGTAATTCTGGGCTACTCCTGTATATTTTTTCTCCTCACCCCTAGGGATTCTGGGCCCCGGTACGAACTCGTGGTACCGACCACGTGCGCCTCGTAGACCCCAAGAAAACTACCTCCGAGAGACCTTAGCCTAACCCTTTTGAAGATTCCCCCGTCCGACGTTCGGGTATTAGCCGAGTGTCACTTCCCACTCCTTTTTCCGCAATTTTTTGACGCGGGTATAAACCGTGCTTATACCAACCCTGCTTTTTCTCCCGTGGGTATTAACCACGATCGTTCTGACCTTTGACTATCGTAGACAGTACACGTCTCGTAGTAGCGAGAGTCCTATTCGAATCCTATAGAGTCCGGACCGACACGACGAACAAGGATAAAGGCGTAGTCGACGGTAAATTATTATTAGCACACGTCCGGCAACAATCTACGTGTGCCACCTCTACCCTATTGGTGTCCCCGTGATTTACAAATATTCTTGTAAATGATTTTCGGCCAGACTGAGTGAACCACCCCGGCCGAAAAACTTCGTTACAAGTGGCGCCCGAGCATGTACCCTGGGAAAGCCAATCTTTTCTTTGGCAGAGGTTTTTCATCTAGCGGATTAAAGACCCGTATAATATTTCCTTGCTATTTTCTTTGTCCGACGAGTTATACTCGATTTCGAGGCATTCGATCGGTATCCGACAGCCACGGGGTAATATTCGGTTTCGAAGTTGTGCGAACCGATCAGCGTGAGCTCATAAGGTCTGATCTTTCCGCTCGTACAAGACTCGCAATGACAAAACCCAATGCCGGCGAGCCTCTATCACGCTCCCTTATTAAGAATCCAGGCGTCGGGATAAGTTGGGTGTACACTCTCCGTAAGGAAGAGTTATTAGCGTTTGCCGAAGAATTCGGATTCGATTCCGAAGGTCGAGTCGACGATTTGACGAAAAATTTCGTGAGCCTTATCAAGGCGAAGGAATTTCCACAAGCGATCTGGACGCGGTTGGCCGAATGTGAGGCTCGACGAGCAGCGGCGGGATCGAATTCCGAATTGTCGAAATCGACCGCAAAACTCGAACAGAGCGCCTCTATCGAGTCGACACTCGAAACAGCCACTCTACAGATTCCGCCTACGTATAAGACGATAGCAGGGAATACCCCTGTTCGCAATGACCCACCCACGCCCCCTAACCAGAATCTTGCCTCGAACCAAACGGCAACCCAATGCTCTACCAATTCGAATCACGCGCAGGCGTCTCTGCCACCCTCCTCCACCGTGGCAGACAAAGTCCGAAAGTGGAACATTCGTTACGATGGACAAACAGACCCTCTCACCTTCGTGGAAGAGATAGAGGAACGAGCTTTGTCGTATGGTCTCCAACTCAATTGTCTTCCTCGAGCCATGACAGAATTGCTTACTGACAGGGCAGCGCGGTGGTTCCGCACCAGCCGACTCCAGGTCGCTGAGTGGGACAGTTTTAGAAAAGAATTCCTTGAATTCTGTTTGCCTCCCAGGTATTTTCAACGGTTGGATGACGACATCCGTACCCGTTATCAGAGGGAAGGTGAGAAGTTTAAAGATTTCGTGATAGAGTTGAGAGCACTCATGCGTCATGCTAATTACGACCCAGGGCCAGAGTTAGAACGTATATAGATACGTTCTAACTCTCACCCTGGGTCGTTTTCATAGGAGAATATGTCTCCTGAGTATCAGTTGAATATCAGGCGGACAGATTTCTTCTCGTTATCCCAACTAATACAGTTAGCAGTAGACTTCGTGGACATACAACGAAGAAATTCGCAGAGGCTGAGTCCGACGACCGCCCACGACCCTAATCCGGCCAGATTTAACCATACGACCCTACTAGCACTCAGTGGTCAGGTCACAGAACCCGTTCAGAAGACCGCCCACTGAGGAGAATGTAATTTTCCTGCGAACACGCCCCGAGTCCGACAAACGTGCAGAAGAAGTCACGAACAGGATGATTTCTCAAGATTCTGCCAGTCGGCAATGTTAAAACTGCAGGGAAGTGGGCCATATCTCCCGCGAATTTCGGAAACCTAAACGGTTAGTTTGCTGGGCTTGCGGGCGCGAAGGCATTCGTACGATCGAGTGTTGCAGGCGCACTGGTTCGGGAAACGACGGCCGTCCCCCACAACAACTGGCTCAGGTGGGGACGAAGCAAGCCGAGCCCCGACATTAAAGAAATCCCTTCAGGTGGAAGACGGGCGGATTGTGTCTGGGATCACAATCAGTGGGGTTCAGGTCGACGCCACATTAGATACGGGGGCGACGCGCAGCTTCGTGAGCGAAGATTGAATCGGACGGATGGGGACGGTAGGCAGCATACGAGAAACTTGTACGGGTATACGTCTCGCAGACGGCACTCGACGGGACATCACGCGAGTATTATTGACGGACATAAGTTTAGGGTCTCAGCGAACACATATCCCGTTATTGGTGATGCCCTCCATGGTGGACAATGTGATCCTAGGGATAGACTTCTTGTGCGCAATTGGAACCGTCATCCAATGTGGAAAGTCACGCCTACACTTGCAAAGCGCCTCTCCGAGTTATGCACCCATCAAAACAGAGCCGACCCCAACCTCAAACGAAGTCCGGTCACCAGCGAGTGACGGCGTCCCTTCGACAACTTTCCTGCGAGGGCGAGGCGCTGACGAGGGGAAGAAGATACCTCACGAAGCGACTAGTGAGTAGTGATCCCGAGTGGGCCCCGAGAGACTGTTGCAGGCGCAAGAATTTTTGGGTAGGGAACTGCCAAAGTTTCGTAGTCTGAAGGGGGTGTCGCCTGTCGGCTATATAGCCGAACATACGATTACGATGAAAGACCGTCCCTTGAAACAGATGTACTTCCCTAAAAATCCCGAATTGCAAAGGGTGATCGACGCTCAGGTAGACGAGTTATTGCAACAGGGCCTGATAGAACCCTCGCGAAGTCCCTACAGCGCCCCGGTCGTGCTGGTCCACAAGAAGACCGAGGAGTGGCGAATGTGCGTTGACTACCGTCAAGTTAACGCCAATTCCATACCAGATGCGTATCCGACACCCCGAATAAATCATATCCTGGAACGACTGAGGAACGCTCAGTTCATTTCCACCCTCGACCTCGAGAGCGGGTATTGGCAGATACCGATGGACCCTGAGAGTCGACAATACACCGCTTTAACCGTGCCGGGGCGGGGTCTCTACCAATGGCGCGTGATGCCGTTTGGGTTGCAATCGGCAAGCGCGACGTTTCAGAGGGCGCTTGATGGGGTGATCGGTCCCGAAATGGAGCCCCACGGCTTCGCGCATGTCGACGACATAGTCATTATCGGGCGAGATTGGGATGAACATTTGAGAAATCTCCGCGAAATTTTCAGGCGTTTAAGAGAGGCGAACTTGAGGATGAATGAGAAAAATTGTGTGTTCTTCAGGAAACGTCTGACGTCTCTGGGTCACGTGATAGGCACGGACGGAGTACACACCGACCCGAGTAAGGTAGCGGCAGTACGCGACCTCCCCCCATTCGAGGACACCTGGCACGTCAGTTTCGCCGAAGATTCGGAAGAATACCGCTTCGTCACCCTTCCTCGCGGCAATCGTGTCACCCAGGTTCGTCGCATGACCGTCGACGTCGTACCACCCCCGGGAAGGCACCCTGACCCTGCTTATGGGTTCCGGTTCCCCGCAGACCCTTACCTGGCCATCCGTGAACGACAGGCGGTCGTCCCGATACAGGGAGAAACTCTCTCGATCCCGTCAGAGGCCCTTATGAGAGTGTCGGCGACCACAAAACACCAAACAACAACTGCCTCGTCCGGTGCAGCGGACGCTCATCACGAGACGAACCCCCTCTTCTCGTCGCCTTTAGGGGACATTGTCGGACCCAGGCGGGCCGCAGGTGAACATTGGAGGAGACATCTCCGCGCCGCCGTTATCCGAATCGTCCGCCTCAGAGAGCGCTAAGCCCGCCACTTTGCAGAACGCGGCCGCCCCCCCGTTGCCTCAAGCAACACGTTCCCCGATTGGCCCCGCGTGCCAATCCGTGGGCCCTCCGATGTGGGAAGCGGTGTCGTCGGACGAAGAAGGTGGGCCACTTTTCCGGCGTCAATACTCCGAAGTTGTCCAAACCGCCCTGTGAGAAGAGGTTCTACAAGGCCTGCAGACCCAACGTGCTTAGAAGGTCCGATACAAATACCAACATGAGGGCAAGGAGTACCAAGTTACCCGCCCAACACGTATGTATCACTCTCCGCTTGGCGAAGTGAGGAGAGTGTGTGACGCAGGTTCACAATCGAGTCCCTTAATCCACATTATAGATACGCCTTTTGTTAAGGGACGGCCCACGACTGTGATAGTTAGGGTGTGACGACTTTTCTCGCCCGCCAGTGTAGGCAGGCCGCGCCCAAGTTTTGGCGGGCGAAACAAAAGTACAGAAACTAACAACGGCAACGTCAGCCACATAGCAAAGGCGCCGCGCCGTCCTCGTAGGCTTGGCGAGGCGGATTAAAGGAATGAAAGTTTAGTTTGGCTGGAGCATGAAAAGTGAATAGTTCGAACCGTCCGAAACAATAAGCATCGCGAGAGTGACCGGAAGAAAACTAAGACAGTGATTAGGCAAGTGCAAGTACAAGTGATTCGTAATTAATTAAACCAAAGCTCCTTGGACGCCTTCGGTAAGTGACAACACGTAGTTCAACTTGTCGTAGATACGCTTGGCCCTAATATTTTAGGCACCTGCAACCCAACTTCGTCTCCGTATTTTCCATTCCTATCAGCCCCACGTGGGCATTAACCGCACTCCTATTCTCACCTTCCTGTTAACCCTTACGTGGGCATTAACCACATTCTTACCTACCTTCCTTCTTATCTCGTGTGGGTATTAACCACATTTTCGTTCCCTTCCTTCCTATTACCCTCTACGTGGGTATTGACCACGCTCGCACCCATCTTTATTTCTCCTTTAACCCCCGTGTGGGTATTAACTACACCCTTTTCTGTCCACCACCTTCCTGTTAACCCTTACGTGGGTACTAACCACGTTCCTACCTACCTTCTTACTTACCTTTCTCCCGTATATTTTATCTCCAAGGAATTCTGGGCCCCGCTACGAACTCGTGGTACTGACCGCGTGCGTCTCGTAGGCCCCTAGAAAACTACCTCCGAGAGACCTAAGCCTAACCCTTCTGAAGATTCCCCCGTCCGACGTTCGGGTATTAGCCGAGTATCACTTTCCACTCCTTTTTCCGCAATTTTTTGACGCGGGTATGAACCGTGCTCATACCAACCCTGCTTCTTCTCCCGTGGGTATTAACCACGGTAGTTGTGACCTTTGACTATCGTAGACAGTACACGTCTCGTAGTAGCGAGAGTCCTGTTCGAATCCTATCGAGTCCGGACTGACAAGACGAACAAGGATAAAGGCGTATTCGACGGTAAATTATTATTAGCACACGTCCGGCAACAATGTACGTGTGCCACCTCTACCCTATTGGTGTCCCCGCGACTTACAAATATTCTTGTAAGTGACCTTCGGCCAGACTGAGTGAACCACCCCGGCCGAAAATCTTCGTTTCAAAATCGAAAACAAAAACCAAAACGAAATCGAAAAAGACAACGAAATCGAAGACGAAAACGAAATCGAAAACGAAATCGCCAACGAAATCGAAAACGAAATTGAAATCGAAAACGAAGTCGAAAATAAAATCGAAATTGAGAACGAAATCGTAAACGAAATCGAAATTGAAATCGAAAACGAAAGTGAAACCGAAAACGAAATCGATACCGAGAACGAAATCGAAAACAAAAACCAAATCGAAAACCAAAACGAAATCGACAACGAAAACCAAACCCACAACCAAAACGACATCTAAATCGAAACGAAATCGAAAACGAAAACCAAAACGAAATCGAAGTCGAAAACGAAATCGAAAACGAATTCGACAACGAAAATCAAAACGAAATCGAAAACGAAATCGAAGACGAAATCGAAAACGAAATCGATAACGAAAACCAAAACGAAATCGAAGTCGAAAACGAAATCGAAAACGAAACCGACAACGAAAACTAAAGCGAAATCGAAATCGACAACGAAAACCAAATCCAAAACGAAATCCAAATCGAGATCGGAAACGAGATCGAAATCGAAAACGAAAACCAATACCAAAACGAAATCGAAAACAAAATCGAAGTCAAAAACGAAATCGAAATGAAATAGAAATCTAAAATGAAACCGAAAACGAAACGAAATCGTTAACGAAAACAAAATCGAAGTCGAAAACGAAATCGAAAACAAAATCGAAAACGAAATAGAAATCGAAAATGAAACCGAAAACGAAACGAAAACCAAAACGAAATCGAAATCGACAACGAAAACCAAAACCAAAACGAAAAAATAGCCGAAAACGAAAACCATATCGAAATCGAAGCCGAAATCGAAAACGAAATCGAAAACAAAATCGCTAACGAAATCGAAAACGATATCGTGATCGGAAACAAAACCAAAACGAAATCGAAAACTAAATCGAAAACCAAAACGAAATCGTAATCGTTATCGACAACGAAAACCAAAACCAAAACAAAATTGATATCGAAAACGGAATCGAAAACCAAGACCAAAACAAAATCGAAATCGTAATCGAAAACGAAACCCAAAACCATAACGAAATAGAAATCGATAATGACACCGCAAATGAAATCGAAAACGAAATCGAAAACAATAACGAAATCGAAATTGAAAACGGAAACGAAAACAATAACCAAAACGAAAACATTAACAAAAACGAAATCGAAAACGAAATTGAAAACGATCTCGAAAACGAAATCGAAATTCAAAATGAAACGGAAAACGAAATCGAAAACCCAAAACCAAAACGCAATCGAAAACGAACTCGAAAACGAAATCGACATTGAAAACGAAATCGAAAACGAAATTGAGAACGAAATCGAAAACGAAATCAAAATCAAAAATGAAATCGAAATTGAAAACAAAAACGAAATCGAAAACGAACTCGTAAACGAAATCGAAATTGAAATCGAAAACAAATTGCAAAACCAAAACGAAATCGAAAACGAAAATATAACCGAAAACGAATCGAAACTGAAACCGAAAGCGCAAATGAAACCGAAAACGAAATCGAAAACGAAAATGAGAACGAAGTCGAAAACGAAATCGAAAATGAAACCGAAAACAAAATCGAAAACGAAATCGAAATCAAAATCGAAAATGAAATCGAAATCGACAACGAAAACCATAACCAAAACGACATCTAGAGAACGAAATCGAAAATCGAAACCGCAAACGAAATCGATAACGAAATCGAAAACCAAAACAAAATCGAAATTGAAAACGAAATCAAAAACGAAACGAAAACCAAAACGAAATCTAAAACGAAATTGAAAACGAAATCGAAAACGAAAACGAAATCGAAAACGTAATTGAAAACGAAATCGAAATCGAAATCGACAACGAAAACCAAAACCAAAACGACATCTACATCGAAAACGAAATCGAAAACAAGAACGAGATCGAAAACGAAATAGAAAACGAAATCGAAAACGAAATCGAAAATGAAACCGAAAACGAAAATCAAAACGAAAACGAAATCGAAATTTAAAAAGAAAGAAAAAAGAATTTCAAAAAATAAAAAGATATCGAAAACCAAATTAAAGTTGAAGTCGAAATCGAAGTCGAAACGAAATCGAAAACGAAAACCAAAACAAAATCGATAACGAAATCGAAGTCGAAAACGAAAACCAAAAGGAAATCGAAATGGAAACTGAAAACGAAATCGAAATCCAAAACGAAAACAAAATCGAACACGAAATCGAAAACGAACACCAAAACGAAATCGAAAATGAAACCGAAAACGAAGTCGAAATCCAAAACGAAAACGAAATCGAAATTTAAAACGAAAACATAAACCAAAACCAAAACGACATCTACATCGAAATCGAAAACAAAATCGAAATCGAAATCAATGGAAAACAATGGAAAATGGAAATCCAAAATGAAACCGAAAACCAAATCGAAATCGAAAACCAAAACGACATATACATCGAGAACGAAATCGAAAACGAAATCGGAAACGAAATCTAAAACGAAATCGAAAACCAAATTGAAATCCAAAATAAAACCGAAAACGAAATCGAAAACCAAAACAATATCGAAAACGAAATCGAAATCTACTACGAAAAAAAAAAAACGACATCTACATCGAGAACGAAATCGAAAACGAAATCGGAAACGAAATTGAAAACGAAATCGAAAACCAAATTGAAATCCAAAATAAAACCGAAAACGAAATCGAAAACCAAAACAATATCGAAAACGAAATCGAAATCTACTACGAAAACAAAACCATAACGACATCTACATCGAGAACGAAATCGAAAATGAAACCGCTAACGAAATCGATAACGAAATCGAAAACAAAAACAAAATCGAAATTGAAAACGAAATCGAAATCCAAAATGAAACCGAAAACGAAATCGAAAACCAAAACTAAATCGAAAACGAAATCGAAATCGACAACGAAAACCAAATCGAAATCGAAGTCGAGATCGAAAACGAAATCAAAAACGAAAACCAAAACGAAAACGAAATCGAGACCGATAACGAAATCGAAACCAAAATCGACAACGAAATCGAAAATGAAACCGAAAACGAAATCGAAATCCAAAACGAAATCGGAATCGAAATCGAAAACGAAATCGAAGTCCAAAATGAAACCGAAAACGAAATCGAAAACCAAAACGAAATCGAAACGAAAACAAAAACCAAAACGAAGTCGAAAACGAAATTGAAAACGAAATCGAAAACGAAATCGAGATCGAAAACTAAATCGAAATCGAACACGAAATCGAACTCGACAACGAAAACCAAAACCAAAACGACATCTACATCGAGAACGAAATCGAAAACAAAAACAAAATCGAAATCAAAAACGAAACGAAAACCAAAACGAAATCGAAAACGAGATCGAAAACGAAATCGAAAACGAGATCGAAAACGAAATCGAAAACGACATTGAAAACGAAATCAAAAATGAAACCGAAATCGAAATTGAAAACGAAATCGAAAACGAAATCGAAATCGAAAACCAAAACAATATCGAAAACGAAATCGAAATCTACAACGAAAACCAAAACCAAAACGACATCTACATCGAGAACGAAATCGATTACGAAATCGAAAACAAAATCGAAATTGAAAACGAAATCAAAAACGAAACGAAAACCAAAACGAAATCGAAAACGAAATCGAAAACGAGATCGAAAACGACATTGAAAACGAAATCGAAATCGAAAACGATATCAAAAATGAAACCGAAAACGAAATCGAAAACGAAATCGGAAGCGAAATTGAAAACGAAATCGAAAACCAAATTGAAATCCAAAATGAAACCGAAAACGAAATCGGAAACCAAAACAAAAACGCAATCAAAAACGAAATCGAAATTGAAAACGAAATCAAAAACGAAATCGAAAATGAAACCGAAAACGAAAACCAAATCGAAAACAAAAAATAAAACGAAAACGAAATTGAAAACGAAATCGAAGTCCAAAAAGAAACCGCAAACGAAATCGGAAACCAAAACAAAAACGCAATCGAAAACGAAATCGAAATTGAAAACGAAATCAAAATCGAAATCAATAACGAAACGAAAACCAAAACGAATTCGAATACGAAAACCAAAACCAAAACGACATCTACAGCGAAAATGAAACCGCAAACGAAATCGAAAACAAAAACGAAATCGAAAACCAAATCGAAATCGAAATCGACAACGAAAACCAAAACCAAAACCAAAACGACATATACATCGAAAATGAAACCGCAAACGAAATCGAAAACAAAAACAAAATCGAAATTGAAAACGAAATCAATAACGAAACGAAAACCAAAACGAAAACGAAATCGACATCGACAACGAAAACCAAAACGACATCTACATCGAAAACGAAAACGAGATCAAAATCGAAAACGAATTTGAAATCGAAATCGAAAACAGATAAAAAAAGAAATCGATAGTGAAAACGAAATTGAAATCGAAATTGAAATCGAAAACGAAATAGAAATCGAAATCGACAACGAACACCAAATCAAAATCGAAGTCGAAAACAAAATCGAAAACGAAAACCAAAACGAAATCGAAAACGAAATCGAAATCAAAATTTAACACGCAAACGAAAGCAAAAACCAACACCAAATTGCAATCGAAAACGATGTCGAAAACGTAATCGAAAACCAAAACGAAATCAAAATTGAAAACGAAATCGAAAACGAGATCGAAAACGAAATCAGTTGAAAACGAAATCGAAAACGAAATCGAAAACGAAATTGAAAACGAAATCAAAAACGAAATTGAATATGAAACCGAAAACGAAATCGAAAACGAAATCGGAAACGAAATTGACAATGAAATCGAAATCCAAATTAAAATCGAAGTCGAAAACGAAATCGAAACCGATAACGAAATCGACATCGAAAACCAAATCGAGATCGATCACCAAAACGAAATCGAAAATGAAACCGAAAACGAAATCGAAAACAAAATCGAAAACGAAATCGAAAATGAAACCGAAATCGATATCCAAAACGAAATCGAAAACGAAACCTAAAACGAAATCGACAACGAAAACCAAAATCAAAACGAAATCTTAATCGAAAACGAAATCGAAAATGAAACCGCAAACGAAATCGAAATCGAATTCAAAAACGAAATCGACAACGAAAACAAAAACGAAATCGAAAACGAAATTGAATACGAAAACCAAAACCAAAACGACATCTACAGCGAAAACGAAATCGAAAATGAAACCGCAAACGAAATCGAAAACCAAAACGAAATCGAAATAGAAAACGAAATCGAAAACGAAAACATAAACCAAAACGAAATCGAAAACGAAATTGAAAACGAAATCGAAAACGAAATGGAAATCCAAAATGAAACCGAAAACCAAATTGAAATCGAAAACCAAAACCAAATCGAACACGAAATCGAAATCGACAACGAAAACCAAAACCAATACGACATCTACATCGAGAACGAAATCGAAAATGAAACCGAAAACGAAAACCAAATCGAAAACGAAAACAAAAAATAAAACGAAAACGAAATCGAAGTCCAAAATGAAACCGAAAACGAAATCGAAAACCAAATCGAAATCGAAATCGACAACGAAAACCAAAACCAAAACCAAAACGACATATACATCGAAAATGAATCCGCAAACGAAATCGAAAACAAAAACAAAATCGAAATTGAAAACGAAATCAATAACGAAACGAAAACCAAAACGAAAACGAAATCGACATCGACAACGAAAACCAAAACGACATCTACATCGACGAATTTGAAATCGAAATCGAAAACAGATAAAAAAAGAAATCGATAGTGAAAACGAAATTGAAATCGAAATTGAAATCGAAAACGAAATAGAAATCGAAATCGACAACGAACACCAAATCAAAATCGAAGTCGAAAACAAAATCGAAAACGAAAACCAAAACGAAATCGAAAACGAAATCGAAATTTAACACGCAAACGAAAGCAAAAACCAACACCAAATTGCAATCGAAAACGATGTCGAAAACGTAATCGAAAACCAAAACGAAATCAAAATTGAAAACGAAATCGAAAACGAGATCGAAAACGAAATCAGTTGAAAACGAAATCGAAAACGAAATCGAAAACGAAATTGAAAACGAAATCAAAAACGAAATTGAATATGAAACCGAAAACGAAATCGAAAACGAAATCGGAAACGAAATCGGAAACGAAATTGACAATGAAATCGAAATCCAAATTAAAATCGAAATCGAAAACGAAATCGAAACCGATAACGAAATCGACTTCGAAAACCAAATCGAGATCGATCACCAAAACGAAATCGAAAATGAAACCGAAAACGAAATCGAAAACAAAATCGAAAACGAAATCGAAAACGAAATCGAAAATGAAACCGAAATCGATATCCAAAACGAAATCGAAAACGAAACCTATAACGAAATCGACAACGAAAACCAAAATCAAAACGAAATCTTAATCGAAAACGAAATCGAAAATGAAACCGCAAACGAAATCGAAATCTAAAACGAAATCGACAACGAAAACAAAAACCAAAACGAAATCGAAAACGAAATTGATAACGAAATCGAAATCAAAATGAAACCGAAAACGAAATCGAAATCGAAAACCATAACCATAACGCAATCGAAAGCGAAATCGAAATTGAAATCGAAAACGAAATAGAAATCGAAATCGACAACGAACACCAAATCAAAATCGAAGTCGAAAACAAAATCGAAAACGAAAACCAAAACGAAATCGAAAACGAAATCGAAAACGAAATCGAAATCGAAATTTAACACGCAAACGAAAGCAAAAACCAACACCAAATTGCAATCGAAAACGATGTCGAAAACGTAATCGAAAACCAAAACGAAATCAAAATCGAAAACGAAATCGAAAACGAAATTGAAAACGAAATCAAAAACGAAATCGAAAATGAAACCGAAAACGAAATCGAACACGAAATCGGAAACGAAATTGACAATGAAATCGAAATCCAAATTAAAATCGAAAAAAGATAAAAAAGATAAAAAAAGAAATCGATAGTGAAAACGAAATTGAAATCGAAATTGAAATCGAAAATGAAATAGAAATCGAAATCGATCGACAACGAACACCAAATCAAAATCGAAGTCGAAAACAAAATCGAAAACGAAAACCAAAACGAAATCGAAAACGAAATCGAAATTTAACACGCAAACGAAAGCAAAAACCAACACCAAATTGCAATCGAAAACGATGTCGAAAACGTAATCGAAAACCAAAACGAAATCAAAATTGAAAACGAAATCGAAAACGAGATCGAAAACGAAATCAGTTGAAAACGAAATCGAAAACGAAATCGAAAACGAAATTG
This sequence comes from Lordiphosa magnipectinata, assembly GCA_037044535.1. Taxonomy (NCBI): domain Eukaryota; kingdom Metazoa; phylum Arthropoda; class Insecta; order Diptera; family Drosophilidae; genus Lordiphosa; species Lordiphosa magnipectinata. Next base: position 13,091 of record JBAMBO010001843.1, read on the forward strand.
AAAACGAAATCAAAAACGAAATTGAATATGAAACCGAAAACGAAATCGAAAACGAAATCGGAAACGAAATTGACAATGAAATCGAAATCCAAATTAAAATCGAAATCGAAAACGAAATCGAAACCGATAACGAAATCGACTTCGAAAACCAAATCGAGATCGATCACCAAAACGAAATCGAAAATGAAACCGAAAACGAAATCGAAAACAAAATCGAAAACGAAATCGAAAACGAAATCGAAAATGAAACCGAAATCGATATCTCGATATCCAAAACGAAATCGAAAACGAAACCTATAACGAAATCGACAACGAAAACCAAAATCAAAACGAAATCTTAATCGAAAACGAAATCGAAAATGAAACCGCAAACGAAATCGAAATCTAAAACGAAATCGACAACGAAAACAAAAACCAAAACGAAATCGAAAACGAAATTGATAACGAAATCGAAATCAAAATGAAACCGAAAACGAAATCGAAATCGAAAACCATAACCATAACGCAATCGAAAGCGAAATCGAAATTGAAATCGAAAACGAAATAGAAATCGAAATCGACAACGAACACCAAATCAAAATCGAAGTCGAAAACAAAATCGAAAACGAAAACCAAAACGAAATCGAAAACGAAATCGAAAACGAAATCGAAATCGAAATTTAACACGCAAACGAAAGCAAAAACCAACACCAAATTGCAATCGAAAACGATGTCGAAAACGTAATCGAAAACCAAAACGAAATCAAAATCGAAAACGAAATCGAAAACGAAATTGAAAACGAAATCAAAAACGAAATCGAAAATGAAACCGAAAACGAAATCGAACACGAAATCGGAAACGAAATTGACAATGAAATCGAAATCCAAATTAAAATCGAAAACGAAATCGAAACCGATAACGAAATCGACATCGAAAACCAAATCGAGATCGATCACCAAAACGAAATCGAAAATGAAACCGAAAACGAAATCGAAAACAAAATCGAAAACGAAATCGAAAATGAAACCGAAAACGAAACCTAAAACGAAATCGACAACGAAAACAAAAATGAAAACGAAATCTTAATCGAAAACGAAATCGAAAATGAAACCGCAAACGAAATCGATATCGAAATCAAAAACGAAATCGAAATTGAAAACGAAATCGACAACGAAAACAAAAACCAAAACGAAATCAAAAACGAAATTGAAAACGAAATCGAAATCAAAATGAAACCGAAAACGAAATCGAAATCGGAAACCATAACCATAACGCAATCGAAAGCGAAATCGAAATCGAAATTGAAATCGAAAACGAAATTAAAAACGAAATCGAAAACGAAAATGAAACCGAAAACGAAATCGAAAACCAATTTGATAAAGAAGACGAAATCGAAAACGAAATCGGAACCGATAACAAAATCGAAATCGACATCGAAAACCAAATCGAAATCGACAACGAAAACCAAAACCAAAACCAAAACGACATCTACATCGAAAACGAATTCAAAAATGAAACCGAAAACGAAATCCAAATCCAAAACGAAATCGAAATTGAAAACGAAGTCGAAAACGAAAACAAAAACCAAAACGACATCTACATCGAAAACGAAATCGAAAACAAGAACGAGATCGAAAACGAAATCGAAAACGAAATCGAAAATGAAACCGAAAACGAACACCAAAACAAAAACGAAATCGAAATTCAAAAAGAAAGAAAAAGAATTTCAAAAAATAAAACGATATCGAAATCCGAATTAAAGTTGAAGTCGAAATCGAAGTCGAAACGAAATCGAAAACGAAAACCAAAACAAAATCGATAACGAAATCGAAGTCGAAAACGAAATCGAAAACGAAAACCAAAACTAAATTGAAATGGAAACCGAAAACGAAATCGAAATCCAAAACGAAAACAAAATCGAACACGAAATCGAAAACGAACACCAAAACGAAATCGAAAATGAAACCGAAAACGAAGTCGAAGTCCAAAACGAAAACGAAATCGAAATTTAAAACGAAAACATAAACCAAAACCAAAACGACATCTACATCGAAATCGAAAACAGAATCGAAATCGAAATCAATGGAAAACAATGGAAAATGGAAATCCAAAATGAAACCGAAAACCAAATCGAAATCGAAAACCAAAACGACATATACATCGAGAACGAAATCGAAAACGAAATCGGAAACGAAATCTAAAACGAAATCGAAAACCAAATTGATATCCAAAATAAAACCGAAAACGAAATCGAAAACCAAAACAATATCGAAAACGAAATCGAAATCTACTACGAAAACCAAAACCAAAACGACATATACATCGAGAACGAAATCGAAAACGAAATCGGAAACGAAATCTAAAACGAAATCGAAAACCAAATTGAAATCCAAAATAAAACCGAAAACGAAATCGAAAACCAAAACAATATCGAAAACGAAATCGAAAACGAAATCGGAAACGAAATCGAAAACCAAATTGAAGTCCAAAATAAAACCGAAAACGAAATCGAAAACCAAAACAATATCGAAAACGAATTCGAAATCTACTACGAAAACAAAACCATAACGACATCTACATCGAGAACGAAATCGAAAATGAAACCGCTAACGAAATCGAAAACAAAAACAAAATCGAAATTGAAAACGAAATCGAAATCCAAAATGAAACCGAAAACGAAATCGAAATCAAAAACCAAAACTAAATCGAAAACGAAATCGAAATCGACAACGAAAACCAAATCGAAATCGAAGTCGAGATCGAAAACAAAATCAAAAACGAAAACCAAAACGAAAACGAAATCGAGACCGATAACGAAATCGAAACCAAAATCGACAACGAAATCGAAAATGAAACCGAAAACGAAATCGAAATCCAAAACGAAATCGGAATCGAAATCGAAAATGAAAACGAAATCGAAGTCCAAAATGAAACCGAAAACGAAATCGAAAACCAAAACGAAAACAAAAACCAAAACGAAGTCGAAAACGAAATTGAAAACGAAATCGAAAACGAAATCGAGATCGAAAACTAAATCGAAATCGAACTCGACAACGAAAACCAAAACCAAAACGACATCTACATCGAGAACGAAATCGAAAACAAAAACAAAATCGAAAACGAAACGAAAACCAAAACGAAAACGAAATCGAAAACGAGAACGAGATCGAAAACGAAATCGAAAACGAGATCGAAAACGAGATCGAAAACGAAATCGAAAACGACATTGAAAACGAAATCGATATCGAAAACGAAATCAAAAATGAAACCGAAAACGAAATCGAAAACGAAATTGAAAACGAAATCGAAAACGAAATCGAAATCGAAAACCAAAACAATATCGAAAACGAAATCGAAATCTACAACGAAAACCAAAACCAAAACGACATCTACATCGAGAACGAAATCGAAAATGAAACCGCTAACGAAATCGATTACGAAATCGAAAACGAAAACAAAATCGAAATTGAAAACGAAATCAAAAACGAAACGAAAACCAAAACAAAATCGAAAACGAAATCGAAAACGAGATCGAAAACGTAATCGAAGACGACATTGAAAACGAAATCGAAGTCGAAAACGATATCAAAATTGAAACCGAAAACGAAATCGAAAACGAAATCGAAAACCAAATTGAAATCCAAAATGAAACCGAAAACGAAATCGGAAACCAAAACAAAAACGCAATCGAAAACGAAATCGAAATTGAAAACGAAATCAAAAACGAAATCGAAAATGAAACCGAAAACGAAAACCAAATCGAAAACGAAAACAAAAAATAAAACGAAAACTAAATTGAAAACGAAATCAATAACGAAACGAAAACCAAAACGAATTCGAATACGAAAACCAAAACGACATCTACAGCGAAAACGAAATCGAAAATGAAACCGCAAACGAAATCGAAAACAAAAACGAAATCGAAATAGAAAACGAAATCGAAAACGAAAACATAAACCAAAACGAAATCGAAAACGAAATCGAAAACGAAATCGAAAACGAAATGGAAATCCAAAATGAAACCGAAAACCAAATCGAAATCGAAAACCAAAACCAAATCGAACACGAAGTCGAAATCGACAACGAAAACCAAAACCAAAACAACATCTACATCGAGAACAAAATCGAAAATGAAACCGAAAACGAAAACCAAATCGAAAACGAAAACGAAATCGAAGTCCAAAATGAAACCGAAAACGAAATCGAAAACCAAATCGAAATCGAAATCGACAACAAAAACCAAAACCATAACCAAAACGACATCGAAAATGAAACCGCAAACGAAATCGAAAACAAAAACACAATCGAAATTGAAAACGAAATCAATAACGAAACGAAAACCAAAACGAAAACGAAATCGACAACGAAAACCAAAACGACATCTACATCGAAAACGAAAACGAAATCGAAAACGAGATCAAAAACGAAATCGAAAACGAATTTGAAATCGAAATCGAAAACAGATAAAAAAAGAAATCGATAGCGAAAACGAAATTGAAATCGAAATCGAAATTGCAATCGAAAACGAAATCGAAATCGACAACGAACACCAAATCAAAATCGAAGTCGAAAACAAAATCGAAAACGAACACCAAAACGAAATCGAAAACGAAATCGAAATTTAACACGCAAACGAAAGCAAAAACCAACACCAAATTGCAATCGAAAACGATGTCGAAAACGTAATCGAAAACCAAAACGAAATCAAAATTGAAAACGAAATCGAAAACGAGATCGAAAACGAAATCAGTTGAAAACGAAATCGAAAACGAAATCGAAAACGAAATCGAAAACGAAATTGATAACGAAATCAAAAACGAAATCGAAAATGAAACCGAAAACGAAATCGAAAACGAAATCGGAAACGAAATTGACAATGAAATCGAAATCCAAATTAAAATCGAAATCGAAAACGAAATCGAAACCGATAATGAAATCGACATCGAAAACCAAATCGAGATCGATCACCAAAATGTGTGTAACCGAAATCGATATCCAAAACGAAATCGAAAACGAAACCTAAAACGAAATCGACAACGAAAACCAAAATCAAAACGAAATCTTAATCGAAAATGAAACCGCAAACGAAATCGAAATCAAAATGAAACCGAAAACGAAATCGAAATCGAAAACCATAACCATAACGCAATCGAAAGCGAAATCGAAATTGAAATCGAAAACGAAATTAAAAACGAAATCGAAAACGAAAATGAAACCGAAAACGAAATCGAAAACCAAATTGATAAAGAAGACGAAATCGAAAACGAAATCGGAACCGATAACAAAATCGAAATCGACATCGAAAACCAAATCGAAATCGACAACGAAAACCAAAACGACATATACATCGAAAACGAATTCGAAAATGAAACCGAAAACGAAATCCAAATCCAAAACGAAATCGAAATTGAAAACGAAATCGAAAACGAAAACAAAAACCAAAACGAAATCGAAAACGAAATCGAAATCCAAAATGAAACCGAAAACGAAGTCGAATTCGATAACCAAAACCAAAACGCAATCGAAAACGAAATCGAAATCGAAATTGAATACGAAATCGAAAACGAAATCGAAATCCAAAATGAAAACGAAAGCGAAATCGAAAACCAAAACCAAAACGCAATCGAAAACGAAATCGAAAACGAAGTCGAAAACGAAAACAATAAATAAAACGATATCGAAAAACATATCGAAATCGAAAATGAAACCGAAAACGAATTCGAAATCCAAAACGAAATCGAAATTGTAAACAAAAAAAAAACCACATCGAAATCGAAAACCAAATTGAAATCAAAGACGAAATCGAAGACGAAATCGAAAACGACATCGAATTTTTTTTTCTAAATTTTCTGTCACCTTGCGTAAATCGAAATCGAAAACGAAATCGACATCGAGAACGATATTGAAAACGAAATCGAAAATGAAACCAAAATCGAAATCGAGTTAGGAAACGAGATCGTAACGCAATCGAAAACAAAATCGAAAACCAAAACCAAAACCAAAACGAAATCGAATATGAAACCGAAAACGAAATCGAAAACAAAATCGAAAACGAAAACGAAATCGAAAATGAAACCGATAACGAAATCGAAATCCAAAACGAGAACGATATCGAAAACGAATTCGAAATTTAAAACGAAAACGAAGTAGAAACCGAAAACAATATCCAAAACCAAATCGAAATCGAAGTCGTAGTCGAAAACGAAAACCAAAACCAAAACGACATCTACATCAAAATCGAAAACAAAAACGAAATCGAAAACGAAAACAATAACGAAATCAAAATCGAAATCCAAAATGAAACCGAAAACGAAATCGAAAACCAAAACCAAATCCAAAACGAGATCGAAATCGAACACGAAATCGAAATCGACAACGAAAACCAAAACCAAAACGATATCTACATCGAGAACGAAATCGAAAATGAAACCGCAAACGAAATCGATAACCAAAACAAAATCGAAATCAAAAACGAAACGAAAACCAAAACGAAATCGAAAACGAAATTTAAAACGAAACCATAAACCAAAACCAAATCGAAATCGAAGTCGAAATCGACAACGAAAACCAAAACCAAAACCAAAACGACATCTACATCGAAATCGAAAACAAAAACGAAATCGAAAACGAAATCGAAAACGGAAACAATAACGAAAACTAAATTGAAATCGACATCGAAAACCAAATCGAAATCGAACACCAAAACGAAATCGAAATTTAAAACGAAAACAAAAACCAAAACCAAATCGAAATCGAAGTCGAAATCGAAATCGACAACGAAAACCAAAACCAAAACGACATCTACATCGAAATCGAAAACAAAAACGATATTGAAAACGAAATCGAAAACGAAATCGAAAATGAAACCGAAAACGAAATCGAAAAAGAAATCGGAAACCAAATTGAAAACGAATCCAAATCGAAATCGAAAACGAAATCGAAACCGATAACGAAATCGAAATCGACATCGAAAACCAAATCGAAATCGATCACCAAAACGAAATCGAAAATGAAACCGAAAACGAAGTCGAAATCCAAAACGAAAACGAAATCGAAATTTACAACGAAAACATAAACCAAAACCAAATCGAAATCGAAATCGACAACGAAAACCAAAACCGAAACGACATCTACATCGAAATCGAAAACAAAAACGAAATCGAAAACGAAATCGAAGTCCAAAATGAATCCGAAAACGAAATCGAAAACCAAAACGAAATCGAAATCGAAAACGAGATCGAAATCGAAATCGACAACGAAAACCAAAACCAAAACGACGTCTACATCGAAATCGAAAACAAAAACGAAGTCGAAAACGAAATCGAAAACGGAAACAAAAACGAAAACGAAATTGAAAACGAAATCGAAAACCAAATTGAAATCGAAACCGATAACGAAATCGAAATCGACATTGAAAACCAAATCGAAATCGAAACCAAAACGACATCTACATCGAGAACGATATCGAAAATGAAACCGCAAACGAAATCGATAACGAAATCGAAAACAAAAACAAAATCGAAATTGAAAACGAAATCGAAATCCAAAATGAAACCGAAAACGAAATCGAAAACCAAAACTAAATCGAAATCGACAACGAAAACCAAATCGAAATCGAAGTCGAAGACGAAATCGAAAACGAAAACCAAAACGAAATCGAAAACGGAATCGAGACCGATAACGAAATCGAAATCAAAATCGACAACGAGATCAAAATTGAAACCGAAAACGAAATCCAAAACGAAAACGAAATCGAAAATTAAAACGAAAACGAAAACAATATCCAAAACCAAATCGAAAACGAAAACCAAATCGAAAACGAAATCGACATCGAGAACGATATTGAAAACGAAATCGAAAATGAAAAAGAAAATGAAACCGAAAACGAAATCGAAATCGAGATCGGAAACAAGATCGAAACGCAATCGAAAACAAAATCGAAAACGAAATCGAAATCGAAAACGAAACTGAAAAACAAAACCAAATCGAAAACGCAAATGAAACCGAAAACGAAATATAAATCGGAGACGAAATCGATAACGAAATCTAATTTTTTTGTATTATTATTTTGTTTCTAAATTTTCTGTCACCTTGTGTAAATCGAAATCGAAAACGAAATCGACATCGATACCGATATTGAAAACGAAATCGAAAACAAAATCGAAAATGAAACCGAAAACGAAATCGAAGTCGAAATCGAGCTCGGAAACTAGATCGAAACGCAATCGAAAACGAAATTGAAATCGAAAACAAAAATGAAACCGAAAAAGAAATCGAAAACGCAAATGATACCGAAAACGAAATCGAAAACGAAATATAAATCGAACACGGAATCGAAAACGAAATCGAATGCGAAATCGAAAACCAAAACGAAATCGAAGTCGAAGTCGCAAACGAAATCGAAAACGAAACCGATAACGAAAACGAAAACGAAATCGAGTTAGGAAACGAGATCGAAACGCAATCGAAATCGAAAACCAAAACCAAAACGAAATTGAAAATTAAACCGAAAAAGAAATCGAAATTGAAATCGAAAACGAAAATGAAACCGACAACGAACACCATAACGAAATCGAAAACTAATTTGAAATCGAAAACAGATCGAAAATGAAATCGAGAACGAAAACCAAATCGAAAACGAAATCGAGACCGACAACGAATTCGAAATCGACAACGAAAACCAAGTCGAAATAGAAGTCGAAATTGAAAACGAAATCGAAAACCAAAACGTAATCGAAGACCAAATCGAAAACGAAATCGAAAATGAAATCGAAGTCGAAATGGAAATGGAAATCGAAATCGTAAACAGATCGAAAACGAAATCGAATGCGTGAACGAAATCGAAATTGGAATCGAAAACGGAATCGAAAACGAAATTGAAAAATCAAGCGAACGAAATCGAAAATGAAATCGAAATTTAAAACGAAATCGAAAACGAAAATAATATCCAAAACAAAATCGAAAACGAAATCGAAATTGAAATCGAAAACGAAAATGAAACCGACAACGAACACCATAACGAAATCGAAAACTAATTTGAAATCGAAAACAGATCGAAAATGAAATCGAGAACGAAAACCAAAACGAAATCGAAATCGAAACCGATAACGAAATCGAAATCGACATCGAAAACCAAGTCGAAATCGAAGTCGAAATCGAAAACGGAATCGAAATCCAAAACGAAAACAAAATCGAAATTTAAAACGAAAACGAAATCGAAAACAAGATCGACACGCAATCGAAAACAAAATCGAAAACGAAATCGAAATTGATATCGAAAACGAAATTGAAATCGAAAACGAAAATGAAACCGGAGAAGAAATCGATAACCAAAACGAAATCGAAATCGAAGTCGAAATCGAAAACGAAAACGAGATCGAGAACGAAAACAAAACCCAAAACCAAATCGAAGTCGAAATCGAAAACGAAAACCAAATCGAAATCGAAGTCGAAATCGAAAACGAAATCGAAAGCGAAATCGAAATCGAAAACGTAAACCAAAACGTAATCGAAAACGAAATCGAAGATGAAACCGAAAACGAAATCCAAAACCAAATCGAAATCGAAGTCGAAATCGAAATCGAAAACGAAATCCAAATCGAAAACGAAATCGACATCGAGAACGATATTTAAAACGAAATCGAATATGAAACCGAAAACGAAATCGAGATCGGAAACGAGATCAAAACGCAATCGAAAACAAATCGAAAACGAAACCGAAACCGAAAACCAAAAGCAATTCGAAAACGCAAATGAAACCGAAAACGAAATCGAAAACGAAATATAAATCGAAGACGAAATCGATAACGAAATCGAATTTTGTTTTATTTTTATTTTGTTTCTAAATTTTCTGTCACCTTGTGTAAATCGAAATCGAAAACGAAATCGGCATCGAGAACGATATTGAAAACGAAATCGAAAACAAAATCGAAAATGAAACCGAAAACGAAATCGAAATCGAGATCGGAAACTAGATCCAAACGCAATCGAAAACAAAATCGAAAACAAAATCAAAATTGATATCGAAAAAGAAATTGAAATCGAAAACAAAAACGAAATCGAAATTGATATCGAAAACGAAAACCAAAACGAAATCGACAACGAAAACCAAGTCGAAATAGAAGTCGAAATCGAAAACGAAATCGAAATCGAAAACGATAACCAAAACGATAACAAAAACGAAATCGAAAAAGAAAACAAAATCGAATGCGAAAACGAAATAGAAATCGAAAATAGATCGAAAACGAAATCGAATGCGAAAACGAAATCGAAAACGAAACTGGAATCGAAAACGCAAACAAAATTGAAATCGATAACGAAAACGAAATCGAAAATAAAATCGAAAACGAAATCGAAGTCGAAATGGAAATGGAAATCGAAGTCGTAAACAGATCGAAAACGAAGTGGAATGCGAAAATGAAATCGAAAACGAAATTGGAATCGAAAACGAAATCGAAAACGATATTGAAAAATCAAGCGAACGAAATCGAAAACGAAATCGAAATTTAAAACGAAATCGAAAACGAAAACAATATCCAAAACCAAATCGAAAACGAAATCGAAAACAAAAAACAAAACGAAATCGAAATTGAAAACGAAACCGAAATCGAAAACGAAAAAACAAACCACAACGAAATCGAAAACCAAATTGAAATTGAAGTCGAAATCGAAAACGAAATCGAATTTTTTTTAATGTTTATTTTGTTTCTAAATTTTCTGTCACCTTGTGTAAATCGAAAACGAAATCGACATCGAGAACGATATTGAAAACGAAATCGAAAACGAAATCGAAGTCGAAATGGAAATGGAAATCGAAATCGAAATCGTAAACAGATCGAAAACGAAATCGAATGCGTAAACGAAATCGAAATTGGAATCGAAAACGAAATCGAAAACGAAATTGAAAAATCAAGCGAACGAAATCGAAACGAAATCGAAATTTAAAACGAAAACGAAATCGAAAACGAAAATAATATCCAAAACAAAATCGAAAACGAAATCGAAATTGAAATCGAAAACGAAAATGAAACCGACAACGAACACCATAACGAAATCGAAAACTAATTTGAAATCGAAAACAGATCGAAAATGAAATCGAGAACGAAAACCAAATCGAAATCGAAGTCGAAATCGAAAACGAAATCGAAAACCAAAACGAAATCGGAATTGAAAACCAAAACGAAATCGAAAACGAAAAGAAAAACCACAACGAAACCGAAAATCAAATTGAAATCGAAGACGAAATCGAAATCGAATTTTTTTTAATGTTTATTTTGTTTCTAAATTTTCTGTCACCTTGTGTAAATCGAAAACGAAATCGACATCGAGAACGATATTGAAAACGAAATCGAAAACGAAATCGAAGTCGAAATGGAAATCGAAATCGTAAACAGATCGAAAACGAAATCGAATGCGTAAACGAAATCGAAATTGGAATCGAAAACGAAATCGAAAACGAAATTGAAAAATCCAGCGAACGAAATCGAAAACGAAATCGAAATTTAAAACGAAAACAATATCCAAAACCAAATCGAAGTCGAAATCGAAAACGAAATCGAAAACCAAAACGAAATCGAAAACGAAAACGAAAACAAAAACCACGAAGAAATCGAAAATCAAATTGAAATCGAAAATGAAACCGAAAACGAAATCGAAAACGAATTAGAGATAGGAAACGAGATCGAAATCGAAATTGAAATCGAAAACGAAATCGAAATTGATATCGAAAACGAAATTGAAATCGAAAACGAATATGAAACCGAAAACGAAATCGAAATTGAAATCGAAAACGAAATCGAAAATGAAATCGCAAACGAAATCGAAAACGAAAACCAGAACGAAATCGAAATTGAAATCGAAGTAAAAAACGAAATCGAATACGAAATCGATAACGAAAACGATATCGGAAACGGAGAGACCGGATAAAAACGCTGTTTAATTGGCTTGGCAGTTCCAATATCTATCTCATGCGTTAGCAAAGAAGTTCTACCGAGTCCTTGCTCCGCAAAATTCGGAAAAAGACCGATAACAGCTTCTAACTGCAACTGTTGTTTATCTGTTAGGGAGTACTGTTTCTCGCCGGAATATTTACAAAAATCTTTGCAACTCTTGCTTTGTGGCAACTCTATAGCGGAAATCAAGCCTGGAGCCAGCTTAAACTTTCGCCAAAAGTCGATACCTAATATAACTCTTTTGTTAATTGATGGAATCATAATTTGTAAGTCGTTCATGGTATGGCCTGATTGGGTATAAATTCGGAGTATTTGAGTTATTCGGTTTGTCAGTGGCTGGTTGTATTTCTTCCCTGCTTGCAGAAGCTTTTGAATCTTTATAGCTTTCTGTCTTGTATAGCAGTGGAGTTTGTGGTAAGGGCTCAGAATTTATTTGTGGGCCATCCGACTGTTGCCGACGGATGGTCCCTTCCGAAAATTTTCCGCTCGCTTAAGACATACGACACATTGAGGCTTGTATACCCCCTTGGCACCACACCCGTAACAAAATACGGTGCGTTCCTGAAGACACATGTCCCATGCATGCCCTGGTTTTTCACAATTCCAGCAATTAAAGGTTTTACCTATATGCTGTATTGCGTCTACCTTTTCATCTGACTGAT
>JBAMBO010001844.1:0-33095 GCA_037044535.1 Lordiphosa magnipectinata
TGGCAAAAATTCATAAATTTTCGAGGTCCGGCTTTTTTTGTGGCGCTGGGTGTATATGCTATAGTCATCCGATTTAGATCATACTTGTCATAATTGTGTGGTAGCATATAATATATTTATAATAATATTGATCAGTAACAAGTTTGGAAGCTATAGCATTGAAAACAAAAAAGTTTTTTTACGAGGTTTGGGGACGTTTGCGTTGAAGACAAACAAGTTTTTCTCACTAAAACTTCTTTTTCGACCGATAGAAGCTATATGCTATAGTCATCCGATCCGGCCGGTTCCAACAAATGTGCAGCCTCTTTGTACCAAAAGACTTCGTGCCAAGTTTGGTTAAGATAGCTTTAAAACTGACGGAGGAGATGTCATAGAAACCGACGGACAGACGGACAAGAATATATATATACTTTGTGTGATAGAAGATGCTTTCTTCTATGCGTTACAAGCATCTGGAAAATTTTAATATAACCTCTACAAGGGTATAAAAAGACTATACACTTTGTGCTGACACTTGACTCGTTTTGCTCAGTTGCTTATGACCAGCTGCTGAGAGCCGAACGCAATTATTCCCATCAAGCTGTTATCGTAAGACAGCTTCGTGTGTTTCTCTCATCGATAACTCTAAGACGAGAAAAACAAAATCAAGTATTCTGTTGGGAGAGTGAGCGAGTCTGTTAATTTTGTCTCACAGAATAGAAAAAATTCTTCAAATTTGCAAATCTCATATATAAGCTTAGATTGTTATGAAGAAGACGGGATTGTCACCTCTCCACATATTTACTGCAGACATGCACTTCTCCTACATGCAGAAGTTTTTTCGCATGCCCGAAAATAGACCGCCTAAAATATTGGCTCAGTTTCTGCTAAACGGACGTCATCAGTTCTTTCGGGAATGGAAACTTCTATCAGCCAATCATTGCGAAAGACTTAACCTTGAAGAAAGTTCAGAGTGGGAATCATGGGCTACAGAAATACTTAAAAAGATGGATGCTTCATTTAGATCATCTTTTATGATCGACTCAGAGAGGAGCTCTAAGAGGCTAATATGCAAAGAATTGAACTACAGCCTTGGAGAAATAAATTATTTCAACGACGCGTTTTCAGTGGAGCAAATTCGCATAATTTTTATGGCCAGAGGTGAATTGCTCAAATTCAACTTTGTCCCAAACACAGAAAGCAGCAACACAGCATGTTCTCTTTGCAACTGGAACGAGCAGGAAACACTATCCATTTTATTGGAAACTGCCCAATCTTGAGGGAATACAGAATGTTACATTTTGGTAAGGCAAGACTAGATCTGCACGAAATTCACCAGCTACTAAATGAATCAAATCTTTATAAGTCAGGCAACTAAATATCGAAAACAAATATTGGAACTTTTAAAACAGAGTAACACGGCCAACCGAATCTCGCGCTCTGCAGTTGAACGTTCTGGTATCTGGGGAAGACACGGGAAGACTGAATAGCGAAGAATTTGGAAGGCAGTGATCGACTGACGGTTTTATACCATGTCGATTTATTTATCTTAGTATTTTATATACGAAACAAACTTCTTGTTTAGATATAAATTTAGAATCTAAGCTATTATCTATGTATTATCTGTTTATAAATTTAAATAAAGAAGCACACTACTACTACTACTACTCATGAAGAAGGTCAAATAGACGGGTAAATAGGAGGTGTAGATCAAACGGTCCAAAAAAATGGACCGTGGCTCTCCGCAGCTATAGATATCATCCATGTGACTGTAGGATAACCAAGTCGTTGTCTGTTCCCTAGTTCCAGTTTGTCCATTTTAAGCATTGAACTCTTCATTTGTTTTAACTTGTTGTACTTGTCCAGATAATGACCAGACAAAGTCGTCCTAAGAATGGTCCTAAAGAAGCTTACTTAGAAAAGCTATTCTTATCTTGCCATTTCATTAGGGTAGACTAGGTAGCAAAAATGTTGATTAATTTTCCATTGAATGGCATATGTTGTCCTCCCAAATACATTATCTCTTCCTGGAAGTGTATGATACAAAAAAAATCAATTAGAGGATCGTCATGGTTCAAGGCCAGCTTCGCCAGCCTCAGCTGAATAACAGAATTTTCCGTTCGCTGCCTATCAATTTAGGTTCCTTAAACCCAATCAAAAACCCCAAACGAAATAAACAAAATATACTCCCGTGCCAGTCAGATGCGAGAGTATTTACATGTGTTTACAACCAAGTAGATACATGTGTTTACGTCAGTCCAAGCCATTGCGGCAACTCATTATCTTTGGCTAGCTCTCAATTGGGCAAATTGCTGTGAAGCTGCAGCCGGGTCATAATTAGAGCCGGGCGCATGTTTGCCATGTAAATGATTTAATTTTTCAATTAGGAAATGCAAGCGAAAACGCCCTGCCCTGGGGATCCACCAAAAAAATATACAATTGAGACAAATTGCGAGCAACCGATCGTTCATTACGACATCTGTTCGACTCTGGCTCTGTCGTAAAATTAGATCCAACAGCTAAAACACTTTTATAGATGCGACTGCTCCCGAATCATCATCATTTCGATTTTAGTTGGTTTTTTACTCAATCGACAATTGAATAGCAGCCTCCTCTTATCAGTAGAGTACATAAGAACCCTCGATGCTCACATAGCACACACACACACAAGCGCAAAGAGATGCTCCGGGCGAGACAATTATACTCGCATCGTATTGATAAGTAATTGCAATTTATTAAAATCGTTTTTTCAGCGAATTGCACGTTTTTTGCCTCCACTCTGAATGAATTTTAATTAAACTTGTATTTTTATTGTAAATTGCAAGTTATAAATATCGTCAGTCGAGCCTATTTCATAAGCGCCTGCCAGCTTGGGGTTCATTGATATTTAACTTTGTGTGAATTACTGAATTATGTCAAGATCCCTGCCATTCAAGGAATTAACCCTTTTCGGTGGCATTTTGTATGATTTAATTATTTAACTTAATCAAATCAGTGTTGTGTACGCGATTCCCGGCCAATCTCGATCTTGTTGAGCGCGTGCTGCCGGTCAGAGAAAACATTTTACATTTATGTCAATTTATAATAATTGACCTATTGCCTTAATATCGCGCTCTGACCAAATCATACCAGCCAACCGCCAACCAAGTCAGGAAAAATACCGCTACTGCGTGTGTGTGTGAAAGATGACATGATGATGTTCATGATTCGTCGGCCTGGTCGTATCAGCGACGCGTGGCATTTCAAAATCTCTATGATTCAGTCGTGATCAAACTGCTTGGAAACTATTTATGAGCAGGGAAACCCACACATTGGGTGAGTCCCAATTTTTTAAACACATACTTAGCAAATGGGTTCCTTATCCTCAGTTGCTCATGGCATATGGCATTTGAATTAACATTAATTGTGAATAGCCTCCAGAATGCATTTAGATAAGAAAACTAAGCTATTTTCTGTACACATTATATGTTGGCCAGTAACTACCGACAATGTAAGTGTCGTATAAATCAAGAATGATAACTGCTCAGGAATAAGGATATGGATTAGTGGTTCAGCCGAACCGCAAGTTTGATTCGTTTCAGTGTTTCACAATAAAAAGCAATCAAAACTTGATATGAAGCTGCTGCCAAAACTATACTGGAATGAAGCCATAAACCCAAGTTTATATCGCTCCTGAACAAAAATTTAGAACAATTTAAACAATCACCGGAAATTCAATTAATTGGTTATTAAGGCGTCTGATATTAAATTTCTTTCCAAAAATAAAAGGTAACTTTAAAGGCGCTTAAAACTTGTAAACGTACCGGTGTTCTCTCTGATAAAAAACATTATATGTAGAAAAAAAGGAACATAACCAACTGTGCCTTGTTAAAAAAAATAGAGTACTCCTATTCCTTTGCACAATCTTTCGCAGAAGTAAGAAACAGGTAGGATTGGTGAAATATTGTGAAGACGCTGAAAAATTGAACTTTGCTGGTCGGAAATCGCATAACAGAAAACGTCTTTAAGGTGCATTTCAATGCATTATTAAACCCTCACAGAAAAGCATTAAACATTCTGTATGCACCGAATTGGAGTGCAGATAGCAGCCTAGACGGGCCCTTCACAATTATGGAGATACATTCAATGCTCGCAAGGACAAAAAATATAATATTAAAGCCCCACGAGAGGATCGAATACCATACGAATTCTACTCAAATGCCTCTGACGAATTATTGCAAGAGCTCGTTAAAGTGTATAACAACTTACTCACAAATACAAATTGTGATTTCAAGCGAAGCATAGTATTTTCCGTTCAAAAGAAAGGTGACTTCCATAACCCGAAAATTATAGAGGTATATCCTTAATGAACTGCTATGAGAAAATTCTTATGGGTATAATAAATGAAAGGCTGACGGAATCCACGAAGTTAAATAACAAAATAACCAAGTTTCAGGCCGGATTTCGACAAAACTACTCCACAACTGACAACATATACAACCTTAATGCAATAGTGAAGCTAAATTCCGGGCTGCATTTGATAAAGTACCGGGAGATCTTTTGATCTACAAACTGCACCAACTAGGTGTGTCCACAAAAATTGTAAATTTTATCGAAGTTGTATACAAGGATACCGTGGCAGCGGTGTGGTCCGGAAAGAATCTGTGTCAAGACTTTAGTACGAGCAGCGGAGAGGACGTGACTTGCTAGTATAAATACTTAGGTGTTACTTTGACACCAGGAATTTCCATTAAAAAAGGCAAGTCGTGAAGCAAAAAGAAGCTAAAATATTACATGGAGTTCTTTTACTGGGCGATCAGACATATCAATTACCGACAAGTGGAAGCTATTCCGAGCAGCATATAGATCGGTACAAGCATGTGGAGCACAGGTATAGGGTTACTCCTGCTTTAAGGAAGTTGATGGTCTCCAAAGATACTTCATAATCACCGAATTACGTTATTACAAGTGAAACGGGACTAGAGGATGGGCACTTTTATACCTTTAACTTGCACTTAAAGTATATAACACTAACATTGTTTGATTATGCAAGTCAACGGTTACTGCACATTCTATCAAGGGAAATTCTAGAAAGCAAAGAGCTCAATGATAATTTCCATTACTGTAAGATAAATTTGTGCAATGAATCTGCCACGTATATCGAATGGTGCAATAAGTTTGACGACCTATTTATTAAACTAAAACTGCAAAATATTCAGAGATTCTATGCAAGTGCAAAAATGAGCCAGTCAAGATTTTATTAAGAACTTATGCATCACGTTGCAGCCGTATACTGCAATGATAAGTATTCCTGTAAGCAGATAACATGGATCATCAAGGCAAGGTCAAATATGTTATGGCTTAATGCAATTTGAAGGAAAGTAGTAGGACTCGATAAAAGAAGCAATCTGTGCAACATGCAAGAGGAGAAGGAAATAAAACATACGTTAGGAAGATGTCCAGTGCTTGGGGAGTTTAGACAAAGATTTCTTGGAGCGAAATATATAAGTAATGCAGAATGAGTTGGAGTCCTAAATGGAGAAAAAAGATGGATTACCTTAAGTTTATTTGTAAAGAATATTGCACTAGGCAACAAGGTCCAGTATATTGAAGGATTGGTGGTGATCTGTTTTCAGAAATGGTCCATCACGTCGAGAGTTTTAGTAATTAGAGCTTAAAATGGCAAAAAATATGTATTTTTTAACCTTTTCAGACGCGTTTTGTGGGGAACTTACACTTTTGTTAAGCGTTAACAACTAAAAATCTCGACGTGATGGACCATTTCTGAAAACAGATTCCTGTTTAGCACACGAAAATCATCTAGAATCACCACCAACGCTTCAATATACTGGAAAAGTCTAATTTTGTTTCCTTGTGTCTGTATTATGTCTCATAAAATGTTAATAAATGAATTCAATGTTTAATGTTAATTTATGCATAAATTATAATCACAATCAATGTATTTTAATGCTAATTATACCCTTTACTCGCCATGCCCAGAAGCATATAAATTTTTACTTATTTAAAAGAAAAATTACAAAATAATAAATAATACTACTACTGCTACAATGAAAAGCTAGTTGGAATTTCAAGCATTTGCACTTAAAAAGTTGAGCCTAAAAGCTTAAGCATAACACCAAAGAGGTGAAAGCATATATTGCTTGCTATTTTATGCATTCATTGCCTTTGCAGTTCTCAACTGATTAATGCAATGATTGTAAGGAGAGGCAGTTAGCAACGAGCCTACTGGCGATTGAACCGGTAGGTTCATGAAACAGTGCTGTATAGGCAACCAGCGCTTTTTGGTGTACAATGCATAAGTGGTTTACAGGTATGAACTAACGGAACTTTTTCGGACCTCGAGCCAGCTAAACTCGCTAATTATATGTGCATTAGAAAGGTCGCCAAATAAGTTTCAAAATTAATATATTACAATTCCTCTGTCTGTTTCCAAATTCCTCAAAAATTGTCATATGAAACTTTTGAGTTTTCCCACATATATGTGAATATGAACTCCTAGAAATCATTCATATTGCTCCAAAGCTCAATATACACTCAAAAAATAGAGGAAAGCTTACTTCGGCTCGATTGAAGTTTATATACCCTTGTAGCTTGTATAATTTATATAAATTAAGGTTTTAAATGATTTTCGTCACACATTTTTAGCTGCCTTGACCATTTGTTTGCCAGTTTGTTATATGACAGCTATACGATATCAGATATACACATGACGCCTAGATACCTTGTTAGTTTGCATTTACACGGTGAAGTAAACTTCATGAAGTTCCGCATGAAGTTTTTTTGCAGGAAAGAGGTGTAGGGGGCAGTCGCAGCAGGCAAAGCTTCATGGCAAGCTGGCAATGAAGTTTTTCAATATGTGTATGTATAAGATAAAAAATTTGTGCCAGTTTTCTCTGATTTAGTGTCTGTTTATGTTCTGTTCCAAAGGTACAAAAAATATTTGTGCAAATGTTTGTAACCGCCAGAACAAAGCATCTCTGACCATATTACGTGTATACATATATTCACTTTCGCATGTGCAAAGTATATCATAGGCTGGCTTGACCGACTTTCCGTATTGTTATATTTCTAATTTTCGACTCTGCTTTTACGTACATAGAAGGGTACCCAAATAAATTTTAATGTGTATAATATTTTTTTTTTTTTTGAACCGCACGAAAAGCTTGGGTTCGGAACGGGTTCGGGTTCATATATTTTCGTCGTCGTGGTTCCGGAATTCCGGGTTCGAGCCGGTTCGGTTCAAAAGCCCTGATAAACAAACATACAAAACTAATAAAAGCCTTAAAAAGAATGCGAAATCAAATGCCCTACGTAAGTGTCATGTCATGACTTATGACAAGACCAATATGTCTTCTAAATTACGCGGGGAAATCCAAATGATTTACCGTTAATTTTTCTTATCTTTTGTCTTAGTGCAGTATATCAAAATACTACAAGGTGGAGATTTTTTTGTCGCGTCGCGTCAAGTAAACTTGTATTTGTATGGGTGCGCCAGATGTTCGTTAACGAATACAAACGCGAAAGGTGGGCGAGCGCCTTCCACAATTCCTTATACAGTTTCCACTACGTTGCTTGCATACCCTTTTTAATATATTCAGAAGACTTGAGCAAGTTTAAAGATAATGTATTTATGTATTAGCACATGAAGCAGTTCACGAATAAGTGTAAGCCTGGCGTTGTCTAATAATATTTGTAATAATAATTCAGTAAAATTGTATATAAATAAAACAATTGAATTACAAGTCTTCAATACTGATTGCAAGAGTATTTTAATAGCGGCTTTATAGCTACCATTCATTGCATTCCGATTATTTTCGCTAGCTCACACTCGCTCTCTCACTTACGAAACTGAGAGCGCAAGGCGTTCTGTCTCTCAGTGATGCCGCTCACAGAAAACCACTGTGAAGACGTGAAACTGAGCAGACTGCGTCAAAACAGAACTTAAGAGAAACGAAGTCGGCCGAACAAAAATACACACGCACAGCATAATATTGTAAAATCGAAACTCCACATCGAAAATCCACTCTAAAAATTTTGCCTGACATTCTCTCTTATGGCCGTTACGCATCTTTGTGTTCTAGGGTCTTTGATTATACTGTGTACCAAAGTTTATACGGAAATTAATAACTAATGCTCCGAAATTTCCTTTTTTGCGGAAGCGACCCCGGTTAACACTGTTTTTCACCCGAATTGACACACACAAAAATCTTTAGAATTAATCTATGAATATGAAACCAAAACACATAATCCACAGATGGATGAGCGTACACGTAGTATTCTGTGATAAGCATAAATCTGCTCGTCATAAGTTTATTGCTGGCGCCAAAATAAAAAATTTTATGATCATTTTTACGACCGCTTAATTATCAAAAAAAAGGCCCACAATCTGAACGAATGCTTTACGAACAACTACTGGCAGAGAGTTTGAAATGAACTTGTGGATCAGGACCAGGTTCAGGGACTGAGGAATGAGTTAAGTGTCACCTTTTTTTTTTGTCGATGCATTGATTACATTTTGTTTTTTTCTCATGCTGATAAGCGCTGGCGCAGGCGACTATATGCAGTGTGTACAAGTGTGTCTATGTACATGCGGGTAAGTTATATGTTCAATAACTTGCTGATTTGTTTGAGGCTATTAATATTATTGTTATCACAGAGCGGCTTAGCCCTGAGAAAGTGCGAAAAGTGTTGACTGTCGCCGATCTGATCTTGACAATTAATTATGATGTACTTATGCTATGGAATATTACCATTTTGTATGGAGTGTCCCTCAAAAAAGAGGGTGAAAAACATTGCTGTTTTGTTTTGACTTTCTTTCGGCTGATGGCCGAGTGAAGCGTCAAAAGCCAGCCAACCATCTAATGATTACTTCGAAATGGAATGTTCCGCAGTTGTTTTTGTTTTCGTCTGTCGTCTGCGGTCTGCCTCTCTGGGGTCAGTTGAGTCTGTTCTGTGGGGCGGGGAGTAAGAAAAAGGCAGCCCAATTGAATTTTATTATTACGTTCAATCAATGATCAAGGGGCCAGTTTAGGTCGTGTGACAATTATTCGGCTGACGTTAAGGAATTGTCGAGCGTAAGCAGCCAGCAACTCTCATGTATCTAGACCTCAGCTCAAGTTCAACGGGCGCTCATTGTAGATACATTCTCATCCATCCTATCACCCTAACTAAGTCGGCGCTTTTCTCATTACATAATCAAGGCTGGACCTGGCAGCAATCAATCAAGATCAAGTGTCTGCTAAAAATAGCTCCTGCCAATCAACAGCAGCTACCAGAGATTCAATAACGGGCGCCAAGGATGTCCAGTAGTTGGTAATTTCCACGTCAGCCAGCCCAGTTCCCATCATGAATAATGCGGCAGTTTGGCGCCTCGATGGCGACAACTTAATAGCCGGCAACAGACTTCGATGAAGTGATGCCAAGATCTATTATGGATCGAGGCTCTGCTTCTGCGTCATCGAGTGCCGGGAATGTTAGGGCCAGGGACGGAAAAACATTTCCTTTGCCTTTTTTTAACAGAATCAATCAGCTGTCAATCTTTAAACTGAAGCTGATTTGATTTATGTAATGTCTTGGGAATGCAGGGAGCCCGATATCAACTCAGCTATTAATGCTTTATGGCAGGTGGGAGCAGAGATAATGGCAAGGGCTGCAAACCGCAGTCGAACCGCTCTGAAGTCAGAGACTCCGAGATTTTTGGAAAGTCCAGTTCCCGCCCGAACCTAGACCTGAACCGAAACAAAAAAACAAAAATTACAAAATTTTTTCTATCTGCTATAATTGTTAAATTGGTCATTTTCCAGTATATCTAAATGCACAACCAGAAATTTTTGTAGGAAATCGCCTTATCTTTAAATTTCCGCGGTATTTAGAAAAATTTTCTAATTTTCAGAACAAGTTTGCTAGAAACTAATAAAATAAAAAATTAAGAAAAAAATTTTCTATAAACAAGAGAATACGAGATTTTTCTGCTAGTTAGGGCGAATTTTTCTAATGTCACTCTCTTAAGATTAGTTCAAAATTTATCTTATATTTATTATTGAGCTCGGAACTTCCAAATATGTATGAAATGTTTAAGGATTTTCAAATTAACTTAAATTTTTTTTGGTTAGCGAAAACAAAATTATTCCCCAGTTCGAGCCTGAACCTAGGTTCAGCGACCTTCTAAACCCGCTCCAAAAACCCGAATCCAAAAAGTTTCACGGGTTCAAATCCTGAAGTGATCCCCTCCCGATTTGTAGGGATTTTCTGCCATGCCACGAACACTACACTCAGAAAAAAACCAATAACTTTGTACTTGAAATCAGGGCGTTGGTTTTGGTTCGAACCTTGGTTCGTTGGGTAAAACGCAATATATTTAAAATAACAATACAATAGGTATACACTTGACGCCAAGATACATTGTAAGACTGTAAGACGTCGATTATAATTTACGTGAGGTTGGCGCTTGTGTGCTGGATATGGACTTCCTTCTAAGCTAGTGTATAAATCTTTAGTCCGACCTCTAAAAAAAGTCAAAAATGTCTAAATGTCAAATAATTAGCTAGAATTACAGGTTCCGGCAAAACTGAAAAGTTTCCAAGATACGAGCCTGGCACACACTTCTGTCTGTATAAATGTATGTACTTTTGTTACTGGACAACACGGCTGACATGTTTCTGCAGTAGCATGCACCGAGTTGCTTAGATTGGCGCATATGTATATGTATAAGATGAAAATTAAATCGTTCAATACATTGTGCGGTGTACAAAGGTGTTTACATTCAATATGTAGTTATTTCAAATTAATATCTCTGACTGGAAGTATTGTGGTCTATGTGTATGTAATATAAACTGCGCATAAGTATGAATGTATACATATGTACATAGGTAGGCAAAGAAGTTATACATACAATAGCACGCTCTGATTCTTCACGTATTTAAATTGTTTTACATATGTACAAAGTAAATTGTACATACATATATGTATGTATGTTAACAACCATTGGGAGTGCGAAAAGGAGAAAATAACAAATCGAAGACATTTACTTTTTGAACCGAACCAAAAATTTGGGTTCGGAACGGGTTCGGGTTCATCTAGTTTCGTCCTCGTGGTTCGGTTCAGGGTTTGGTTCACAGTAAAATATAAGCCGGAATTCCGGGTTCGAACCGGTTCGGTTCAAAACCGGTTTGCAGCCCTGCTTGAAACAAGCTTAAGCGCTGTCAATAGTACGGTTAGTATGAAAATCCTTTTTTAAGTACAATATTCTTATTTCAAGTACATTTTTTCAAACCCGAAAAACTTCATTGAGGCCTAATAAATACTAAAGACAAACCCAATTCAATCTTGAATGGAAAGGTCATACAATAGGTAAAAATTTTGCACTACAAAATATTCTTGGTTAAGGCCCATAAAATTCTAATGCTATTCCCAATTTGTTCTTGAAATTAGGTCTCTGTATTAAATCAAATAAGGTTAAAAAAATCCAAAGAAAGTGAACTAACCAAAGACCAAGATGACATTACTGAAGGTCAGAAATCTATCCTCACTCCATAAGCAAAATGTTAAAACTAGAACAGCTGTCGGCAAAACACACAGGCTGATTTTGGCGGTGTGTGTTTACACAAGCGAGAGCGCGCTCATTTATCACATCTTTTTTTGTTGCAACAGAGAGCAGTATAAGCTCGTATACTGTCGGTGTGTCGACGTCGCTGCCGCAGAGCGATGTTGTATACACTTCAGACGCGCCGGACTCTAAACTAGAGGGATAGATAGCTAACGATAGTTTTCGTTAGTATGTTAATTTAATCATATGTATGTTATGTTCCTTAAATTATAAGTTCATTGGAATCCGTTGGTAATGATTTCAAAAACAGGATCATCAAGACCTGAATGAAATATTTTTAAATGATCTTTCAATTTAGAGGTGTTACCGCTGGTCCACAGCTTAGACACTTCAAATAAAACTGACATCAATTAATACCATTTTGGACTTTACTCAGGAACGGCTCTGTGAAATTAGGCTACGTGAATTAAGGCCGCTGTGTATTTTTTTTGGCGGTGTAATTTCATGCTTCAAAATGCATTTAGGCCGCGATCCCAAATTGAAATTAGACTGAGCGCCCTTAATCATTAGTCAAAATGCCGCGACCACAAAATGAAATTAAAACAAGTGAGAAAGTCGGTCAAGCCCGACTATAACATACTCTGTTCAGTTCATTTGCCCCCGACTATAATATTATAATATATCCAAAGAGTTACGCGTTTATCGTGCAAAATTTATACCCTTGTAGAGGGTATATTAAAATTGTTCAGATGTTTGTAACGCATAGAAGGAAGCATCTCCGACCATACAAAGTATACATATTCTTGATCAGCATGACGAGCTGAGTTGATATTGCCATGTCCCTCTGTTTCTAAGCTATCTCCTCCGTCAGTTTTAAAACTATCTTAACCAAACTTTGCACGAAGCGTTTGGTACAAATACGCTGCACATTTGTCGGAACCGGCCGAATCGGATGGCTATAGCATATAGCTTCCATAGGAACTATCGGTCGAAAAGTAGTTCTAGTGAGAAAAACTTTTTTGTTCTCAATGGTAGCGTCTTTATACCTTCCACTTGTGAATATTATCAGTTTCCACACAATTTTGGGGAGTATATCGTATAGCTGTCATGTAACAAACTGACAAGCAAATGGTCAAAGTAGAGCCGCCATCTTTTGCTGAGTTTGGGAAACAACTCAGCTGAGAATGTTCGACGAAAATCATTTCAAACCTTAATTTATATAAATTATACAAGCTACAAGGGTATATAAACTTCGGTCGAGCCGAAGTTAGCTTTCCTCTATTTTTTTTTTATTATACGCTCATCTCTATGGTTCTCTCTCTCTCTCTCACTATGATTGCCTTTGTTGAATGGAAAGCTGTGTTGATGTTTGGTTGGGTGCGGGGTGTAAACTGGCCGCTTTTTGCTTATAACTTATATATCGTTCATCCGATCTTTATCATTCCATTAGCAAATCGATAAATAATTTTGATTAAATTAAACAAAAATTAAAAATTAAGTTGATCTGCCTGCAAGTATAAGAAATATATGTTCCATACATGTCAAGCCTCTATCTATCTCTGATAAGTACGGACGGACAGCCGGACATGGCTAGTAGAAGTATATGTCCCATACATGTCAAATCTCTATCTCTTACATCTCTGAGATCTGTGCGTTCATACAGACGAACGGACAGACAGACAGACGGACATGGCTATATCGACTCGGCTGTTGATGCTGATCAAGAATATATATACTTTATAGGGTCGAAGATGATTCTTTCTGGCTGTTACATACTTTTGCACAAACTTAATATACTCTGTGTACCTTTGGTACAGAGTATAAAAATTTTACGAATGAATCAAGACCGCCCGGTCAGAATTGATATTGCAGAAAATTAATTTTTTACAATCAAAATCTTGATAGAATTTTTTAATTTTGAATGAATTTTTGATCGCGGATAACAACACTAAGCTTTATTTTCGAATAAATTAAGGATTAAGACCGCCGAACGCGGCCTAATTACCATCACCCGTCAAAACTTATCCATTTTGGAAACATATACATACTTTTATCTGGGTGACACTTAATTATTTTAAAATTTAAAACACTACTCGAAAAGCTGCAGTCTTTTTCAAGGCTCAAGTTCTTCTGGTTTTAACCTAACTTGTAAACTACATCGAAGTATAATTCAGACATCACCATCGAAAAATGTTCAATGACCAACAATCTACTATTACAAAAAACATTCAAGTGAAAACTACTCATTATTGTCGCGAACAATAGCGTAATAGTTGTATTAAACATTTAATTTGTGTATTACCAATCGTTTTTGCGTCGCGCACACATTTGATATTCGTACCTGGTCACTGTTTGGAAACACGACCAACCCCCATCGCTAACGCAGCGATTAGAGCCAAAAAAAAAGATATTCTGTACTTGAATTAAGAGTGCGCTTTTATTACATTTTTTGGCTCGCTGCAAGTACAAACAGTTCTTCAGTCAAGAAAGTTTGTTTTCATTTTAATAACATTAACAGGCGTTTTTCGATTCTAGAAGGGTTCGCACTTAATTTAGGCACATTTAAGAACAAACGAGAAAGCAAAGCTAACTTCGTCTGTGCCGAAGTTTAAATACACTTGAAAAAGCTCCTTCCAACGGTTAGCGATACGGGCCGAACTTCGCAGTTCAGTTTGAAAACCTATAATTTCAATAATAACCAAGTTTAAGAGCGCTTAAATAAAAAAAAAACAAAAAAGATTTTCACCGATTGTTTCTATGGCAGCTACAAGAAGTAGCCATCCGATCAGGGCGGTACCGACATATTAGCAGCGTCCAGCTAAAAGAAGAGTCTATAAAAATCAGTTGAGAGTTTAGCAGCAGAAACCAAACACTTCTGGGATTTTCTTCAATATGTCAATCGGCAACGGCTGCGGATCTACTAAATTCGGTAATCCAACAAGCATGAAAAACTGCAGTGCTGAACTCGGTATGTTTAAAAAAGTTAAAGTTCTAGAAAAGGGCGTCAACATTTGTCAGTTTGTTGTGAATTACCTTCATCAAAAGGGGCCAAGCCTAGTAGGCCATACACAATTCAATTTGCTTCATATTAATTTCATTTTTCCAACCCTCAGTAGGCTTTAAAGTTTAAAGTTTGTTTAGCAATTTGTTAAATATTTCATTCTTATTTGTTTGGTTGAACCAAACAGACCTGTCTTTTTTCTTTTTTTGGTCCTCATTTATATTTTTCATTACTTTTTTATTGACTCATTTACCGTGTTCCTCTATTAAGCGACAAAGATTTTCTAAACCTCCCAGCTTTTTGGCCATGACCAACAGATTGACGAGACCATTCAGTAACACTTTGATGGTAAGAGTGGAGTTTGGGCCTTCAGTAGATCAAGAAATGGCTTGTAGTCCAGTTAAATTGGAATTTTTCGTTGCATGAAATATTGAACAGCCAGATTTTTGATGTGGTAGGGGACTGCCTACAAGGCTTATTCTCAAATTAGTTATTTTTACACAAACATTTTCAAAGAAAAAGTTATAGAAAATAGCAATATCAATTGTTTCCAGTGAGAGCTACTCACAATTATCTCGTAATATAAATAAAAGAGCATAAAATTTGCAACAACTTTCAAATATAACATTTAGCAGTGCGACATAGCGTTACAAAACTATAGCTGCTCAAACTTTGAACTTTGACAATACCAATAGAGAAGTTTGCTTATAAAAATGATGCAATTGATTCTTTTATGTGTTTGTATCGACAATATGTCTGACTCTTTCGTTGTTTACTAAATCTTCTAAATCTTCGATTACTATTTTTTGGGAGTTTGTGCAGCTCGACCCGTTGCAGGAATTGCATAAGAACGAGCACTAAAGTCCAGCTTTTCGACACCCACATGACTTTATATCAGAGCTCGCAAAAAACTGTTAACACTATCAGCGTGTCTGTGTTAAACTGTTCTGTTACAGACACAACGAAAAGAGGTTGCAAAAAGACATTTTTTAATTCTGTTTTGCTCAATGGCTGTTTTCGCTCAACCAAAGATCGATTTTTTCGTTTCTGTTTTGCTCATGTCTTTCACTGACCGTTTTGCCGAGAGCCGACTTCCAAAGTGTATTCGAAGAATGTAAGCGAGTTTGTGACTGTGATGCTTGTGTGTGTGTGTTTGTCTTAGTCAACGATCTTTGTACATATGTGTAGTATGGAGAAATTTATTATTATTATCCTATCAAATGAAATGCAAAAAATATTAGTTTTTGGTAATTGCTTAACGCCTAAAAACCATATTTATTTAATTATGTATATTGTACATATGTATAGTACAAAACAAATAACTTTTTTTGCTGACACTTTTTGTGTTTTGCTCATTTGAGGACAGTTTTTGCGTGAGCGCTCGCTCACAAGTGTTCCTCTCAGTTGTTATTGACGGTCTGTCTCGTTTGTTTTGATCAACCGAAAATGCTCAACAGAAAACACATGAGGAGAGAAAAAAAGTGTTTTGCCCAGTGAGAGACCGAGTCGTCTTTGTTTTTTTCTGTTTTGTCAGTGGGCTGATCGAACTGAAAAAAGTGTTGAGGGTTATTTGCGAGCTCTGATATATCGCATACCTGCCATATAACAAACTGTCAAGCAAATGGGTCAATCTTCTTGAAACCAAACGGTTTTAAAATTGACCATTTTGGATTTAAATAAAAAAAAACCAAAATTTGATCTCGACACTCCCACCAAAACGTGATTTCGGGTTTGCAAATAAAATTTTTGTGAACTTTATAAACAATTTCAAAAATCGTCAAGAACGAGAAAATTGAAAAAAATGGTTTTTTAAAAACTAGGTCTCGTGTTGATATTGCTAAAAAGTATTTTACTGTATCTACTTAAATCATAGTTTAATACATTTTTGAATTATTTAATAATATTAAGTAATTGTTGCTAAATTTTATATATAGTTTTTTCTCAGTGTTAACCACCTTGGTATAGGTTCTAAGAAAATACATTTTAATGCCTTAAACACAACTTAAATTTTTTCGGAGTGTCGAGATCTAATTTCGGATTTTTTTTTATTTAAATCAAAAATGGTCAATTTTAAAACCGTTCGGTTTCAAAAAGAATGACCCAAATGGTCAAAGTAGTGACGCCATCTATTGCTGAGTTTGGGAAATAACTCAGCTAAGAACGTTCGACGAAATTCTTTTAAAACCTTAATTTATATCAATTATACAAGCTGCAAGGGTATATAAACATCGGTCAAGTCGAAGTTTGCTTTCCTCTGTTTTTCTTATTGCAATCTAGTCAAAATCAAGTTCCGGCAGCTGGCGCATTACTGGTTTTGACTGTTAATTTTTCATAAATTTTAACTCAACTTTTGAGCGTGTGACATTCAAAAACCATTTTGTGGAATGCTTCCATGAAATTCAAAATCATTTACGACAGTCATTTTATCCGGTTTCCCAAACAAAAAAATTGAACTTTTGGGCAAAATTTCGACGCACTGGCCCAGTGTGCAAAGTTTAAAAATTGATTTGATTTTTGCATCAAGTGCCAATATAAATAATTATTAAGCAAATTTAAACACAAATGGCTACACTTAACGTATGTAATTTAATCCCAAGTTGCAGTTTCCCGCATTATTCTCAATAATTCAGCGAAAGTGTTTTGCCATTGTTATACTAGAAACGGATGTGGAAACTGCTCTGTGTGGCCAATAATCCGTTTAAATCGAGTGCATTCTATGTGTACTAGAGATTGTGTGTTGATTAACAATAAAAGGGGTGTGGCAAGCGGAATGCTTTGAGTATTTGTTGGTCCCTCGGGCCATGTTATGAAAACCAAAACCACATACCAAAAACTCGCATGTAAATTGGAATTAATATGCTCGAATTAATTGTAATTGATGGTCGTACGCGTGTCACAGGATGCTATTGAATGTGGTGCAAATATGTTGGTGATATATGTATGTATTTTTAAAAATATAGGTCTACTTCAGTATTAACACTAGTTAACACGAGTTAACATTAATAACCCAATCGACTGTTGTCTTCGTAATTGTAATAGTGATTAGTGCTTCCAAATAAGTCCTGTACTTCTAGTACTTGATTTGATTTTGAAGAATACCCGAGATAAAATTGAGCTCGATACTTGAACTACATCCGATCCGAAAAATGATTGCATCAAAAATGACATGAGATTGACTTTAGCTCGATGTTTAAACTCATTTTGCCCCAAAAAAGCAACTCACAAGAACTTCATGCTACTTTTTTAAAGACCTTTTTGATTATCAAACCAGCAAGTTCTAGACGGCTCGAGGTCATTAGTTTGCATACAACTGTACAAACAGCACACAAACAACATTACAATGGAGGCTGGTCGCTATTGAAGACTCTTCAATAGACTTGACCCATCGACTGCAATTCAGCGGCTTCCTTCTCATGCTGGAAGTGCTATAACTGGTAGGGAATTCCAAGGCAACGATTAGTGGAAAAAACCCACACCACCAACAACTCCTAAGCTGTCAGAAAAATTTGTGTATGTGTATACCCATTTATAGGCTAATCACACTGAGCACATCTAACATCCAACATCCTGAGTCATAAATATTTACCATGGCGGAATTTTTTACCTTCGGAGCATGTTCCTATCAGACAACGATCCTCTTAACATTTTGACAAAAACAAAAGCTTAAAAATGTTGGCTTAGCAAATGGTAATTAAGCATTTAAACTCAGGATGTTATATGTTAGATGTGGTCAGTGTGATTAGTAGACATCGGATTTTGCATATTTGCATATTTTGAACCGCATGTCCGATTTAAGTTCTGATTGCACACATCTTATTTTTATTGATCAATGATCTAAGTCCACATAAAACAATATTGCATAAATTGCATATTTGCATAAAAAAAAATATGCAAAATAACATTACATAATGTTTCAGTGCTAACAATTTTCTGATTTGGTTGCAAATCTGTTTGAACTTGTAAATCAACGTCACCAATTCAACTTGTAATCAATTTAAATGCCGAAAATGAGTGATAAAAACACATTTTAATTCAAAAATGGCTAAGAGATTTGCCATCAAACTGTTTTGCAATACATATTTGCATATCAGGCACCCGGAGTGCGTTGCTGCGCCACCTTTAGAATTTTAAACACAATACGAAGATGTGAAGGTTAATATACAATTGCCATCTATCAAATCTTCATAATAATCTAAACTCGTAAAATTTTTTTTTCAAATTTCACGAGTTTTTGGTTCGTATGATCTTCACCTCCTATTTACCCGTCGATATACCCGTCTTCGTGTCAATCTAAACTCATATAAGAATTTCGCAAATGCTAAAACTTCTTTAAACCGATTGATCGACACCTCCTGTTTACCCGTCTTTAATTGACAACTATTAAATCTTCATGACAATCTGAACTAATCATAAAATTTTGTATATATCCGGATTTTTTCGTCCGCTGGATCTTGACCCGTCAAATTACCTGTCTACATTATAAATTTCGCAACTTTTTGGACAGTTGGACTTAACCATTTACGCGTCCAAATTGCCATTTATCACATCTTAATGATTCCCAAAACTGATAAAATTTAG
Source organism: Lordiphosa magnipectinata (assembly GCA_037044535.1). Taxonomy (NCBI): domain Eukaryota; kingdom Metazoa; phylum Arthropoda; class Insecta; order Diptera; family Drosophilidae; genus Lordiphosa; species Lordiphosa magnipectinata. Next base: position 19,104 of record JBAMBO010001844.1, read on the forward strand.
CAAATTTCGCGAAAAATCAAAACTCAAATAACACTTTTGAAAATTTCGCGATTTTTTTAACAGTTCGATCTGCACTTCCTATATTTACCCGTCTACTATTGCCGTCTATTAAGTCCTCATATAACTTTTGGTCATATGAAAAATTGGCAAATTTTGACCTGTTCAATCCACGCCTCTTATTTACCAACGCCTTCGCTTTCGTAAATACTCAAATGAAAATTTGACAAATGTCGCGGTTTTTGGTCCAAGCCTCTTATTTTCGCGTCTTTAATTGCCATCTATCCAACCTTCATAGTTATCTTAGGTCCTTTGAAAATTTGGCAAATTTTGAAATTTCGCCATTTTTTTGACCATTTGTTCAACATCTCCTTTATTTACCTTTATGTACTCTAGCCGTTTATAAAATCTTCATAAAAATCTAAAATTAATGAACAATTTAGAAATTTCCCAATATTTTAGAACTTTCAAGGTACACCTTTCATTTGGTCGGTCTACAACTTCCATTTAACCGTCTATATATGCCATCTATATATTCTTTATAATAATCTAAGCTCAAGAATGATAATTTTTGTAAATTTCGCCATTTTTATACATTTTTTATAGAATTACATATTTTGCATATGTAAAATATTCAAAATTTGCATATATTGAATATGCAGTTCCCAATGGAAAGTGGGTTATTATTAAATTAGCATAATTCAAAACTTTCACCTCAATCAACCTTCATTTAAAAAAGGGCATAAAATCCGATGTCTAGTGATTAGCCTTTAAGCCTGAGAGAGCTTTTCTCTCTCAGTTTCGAACTTGCTCTCGGTTTCTTTTCTCTATTTCGCTTTGACAGTGGGATTCCATAGGGGAAGATGGGATGTTCTAAACCACTGGGTGTTGTGAGCCAAGCGAATATTGGCCACAAAAACAATAAAATTACAGCTATTTGCTAATGTCAAGTTTCTCGCTTCTTATTACCTAACTTTCGACAAGCAACCGATCAGTCAACAAGTTTGTGCACCAGAACGCGAATTTTTTTTCAAATTCAAAAGTTGTTTTTTTCATTTTTGACTTGTGAATATTAATTAAAAATTTTTTTGGAATACCAAAAGTAAGTATGAAAGAAATATCTGTTATCAATTGGCTTTTTGATAGTGTAGGATAAATTGTGTAAGAAAATGTGCATCAGAATAAAGCACGGTATAAAACGTACAAAGCTTCATTTCAAAGCTCAAGCCAAAAAAAATATTCAACTAATTGGTGAAAACGAGCTGAATACTGCAGCAGACGATGATGTAACTACTTCGAATGTTTCTGAAACTGTTTGTACCCCAGGAGTCAGTGAAATGCTGGACGAAGGGCTAAGTACTTCAAAACATTGAAAATGGTGGGGGAAAAAAAGTCAAACCGCGGCCATGCAAAGTGTGGTTTTGACTTTCGAAGAGAATGTTGCAATGATACGCAAAAAGGCAGAAGAAAAACGCTCCAACGAGGTCATCAAAAACATTAAGAAAGAAAGGCAAACAAAAGAACATCCACCAGCAAAACGTGCTCGTAAATAGAACAAGCCGGCTGCGGTCAATAAATTTTCACTTTTCATTGATATTTTGTAATTCAGAATATGGAAAAAATGATTATTTTTTGATTTAATAAAGAATAATTGCTAAAAATCAAGAATTTTAAACTTTTAAATGGGTGGATCACAGCACCCCCAAAATTTTCGAAATGTCAAAAAATCACTTTTTTTCAATATGAAATGAAAAAACCACACATTTTTTTCAAAAACTAATGATGAGCAAAGTTACATGCATCTTTTAAATAAAATACAAAGTTTAGAGGACGAATAAATATTGATTTTTGGCGAAGTTTTGTTCGAAATCCCTACTTACATCAATCCCGAGTAGGGATCATTTGATTTTCAAGTAGGATCCGTACTTGAAATGAGCATTTTCGGATTGATAAAAGCCTTTTGGGATTGTTCCAATTCTTTCGTACTTGATTCAAGTAGAAGCTACGAACTGTATCCATCTGCCTCTCATGAGTTTTTCTATCTTATGGCTGAGCAATCTCATGGGCAGATAAATTCTATTAGTAATGGTTTGCACAGACTTCTCTGGTGTTTGTTTCCGACGTTCCCAATTCGATGGTATCCAGAATTGCTTTGTCAATTCCGAAGGACATTCATCACCCTACCCTACAAATTGATTGCAAGATAGATATACCATGCACCACTTCTCCCTCTTTCCAGAATATTGCATCATTTTGCTTTCGAAATGTTGATTTTCTATGCCTCAATGAGGTGTTATCCAGGGTCGACTGGTCTTACCTGAACTCATCTCAGAATATTGAAAAAGCCACAAACGATTTTTACGATGTTAATGATTTTGTGCCCTTTTGGGTTTCTTCTCCTCGTTCACGTTCTCCACCATGGTATACGAGCAGTTTATCTAATCTTAAAATTGCTAAGCTTCGGCGCTACAAAAAATTTCAAAAATCTGGAACCCACATGGATTTTGCCAAATATTCGGTGGTACGATCCGAATTTATAATTCTTAACTCAGAATGCTATAAGGACTACTTGGTCATGTGTAAGTTGAGATTTCAGTATGACCCAAAGAAGTTTTATAACTTTGTCAATGCTAAAAGAAGATCCTCTCGATTCCCGCCCTTCCTTTCCTTAGATAACGATGCTATTATGCATCGCCTAATAATTTGGTCTGTACACATCCTTTTTCTGTGGCAAATTCCAATTGCATTGCATGCCCTGTGGTAGATGCAGATAGTATTTTATCCAGCTTACGATCAATCAAGTCGTCTTTCAGTCCCAAACCTGACCTGATGCTTGGGCGCATTGAATATAGTTGAATATCGAGCTCTATATAATCTCGGGGATACTTGCAACAAATCGATTTCGAGATCAAATCGAGCTCGATTAACAAGATAAAATCAATCCCGTGTGTTGTTAAAATAAGTTTATACTGAGCTAAAGTCAAGCTCTCGCGAGCTAAAGCCGGAATCAAGACAAGAATTTCGGAATTGAAAAGTCCGTACTCAGGTCAATCATCTCGTACTTGGTATGAGAAAATTTAGGATTGACCGACTTCTGACATGGTTTGGGATTGATTGTAGTCCGGATATGTCGGAATGTTTTTTTTTCTGTGAATGATGTGGAAACAGAAGGTATGGATAGATCACAAGCGTCATCAAGTAGACTCATTTGCCTGCTGACTTGCTTATAAGCAATATTTTGGTGTATCTTACTGAGTTGGCGTAAAATACGTCAGTTATAAGCAAACCACCTAGCTCACGCTTGGCTGGCCAACTGGTTTCACTGGCTAACTAACACTTTGGACATTAGCTACTACCCAGCTTGTAGTAAAGTCTTGGCCCAATCTGTGAGAAGTTAGTCCGTTTGCCTGTTTTAAACATTTAAACAGTTCAGCTGTATTGCAATGTGTTTAAGCTCTATTTTGTTAATTAGTCATTGTTAATGTGTACATGGCATGTGTGTAGGTCGTTGTTCGTCGTCACCACCGAGTGACCACATTTTAAATTTATGTGCCTTTAATTGTTTAAATTGAATTGCCAATCGAGGTTATGGTTACAAAATGTCCCATTTTTTTTCAAAACAAATTTTTCAATTGAACCAAGTGCACGGCTGACTGATCCACGGAGTGGCATTCGAAATGGTCAGAAAAATCTTCAAATCCCTTTAATGCCCGGCTCCATTCAGGCGTCACTAATCAACAATTTTCAAAGTGACCAAAAATTGCATTTGATTTTGAAGGGCGGTTGGTGGAGGGAGGGGAATTGGGGGGCGTGGCGCTGAATCGGTCACAGTTCAACTGGCTGGCTGACATGTGCATGTATGTATGTGGCTGCGCCTGCCTTGGCTGACAATCCTTTTGTTATCCCTGCCTTTTGTTGTCATTTCATTATTGTTATTTCATGCATCATATTCAATCCATCCCCCCGTCCCCCCCGCAATTATCCCACCCGCTGCGCTGTCTATATCTCTGGATTCTGCCCAGTTAGTTGTTGCTGCTTGCCAATTGTTTGGCCAAAAATGTATGGCAAGGACTAGGAAGGATGCAGCCACATATTGCTCATTCAAATTCGTTGGAATATCAATTTATTTTTTTTACACACCACCCCCTAAAGTGTCCAACCCTTTCTGATTGATGTGATTGTCGATTGCACTTGGCAATTTGTTAGTTTTTTTTCAACGGCTTTATTAATTCATGAAATTATAAATTATAAATCAATTTAATATGTTTAATTTTTCTGTGCGAATGCATCTTGCATTTTTTGGGTGTATTTAGTGTAGATTAATTATTGGACTCTGTTGGTGGCCTTGCAATCGGTTTAAAACTGGTTTAAGCGTGGCTTAAAGAAATATCTCAAAATTTTGTCAAGCTTTTCAAATTTCCTGTTTGTTTTGTATATGTGGTGTAAGATAAGATAAGAAGGTAGTATGAAGTTCTACAGTTTACTTATTCAAGACCTGTTTCAAACTAGAATTGCATTGCCAGAAATACCCGTATTAACTCAAACCAAAAATATTGTGTTGCTGTGGTTATGACCTATGCTTTTTAAACTATACCCAGTATAGAAAAATATTGTATTTAGAAAATGGCTCAAACTAATTTTTATTGCCGAGCAGCAGCGGCTGCCACGTCTTCATGACGTGCAGAAGATTAGTTAATGGATTTCAATGTGGAGCACGGACTTCTATATTAACAAGGTAAGTTTAAGCAGCTAAGCATACATATATATGTATGTTGTTGTTGTCGTTTTTGGAAACATATGTAAATAACAAATGTTACTCTTTAACCATAACATATACCACGCCACAATGCCGTTGTGGCTGTTTCTGCGCTTTGCGAGATGATGCCCAAAGTGAGAGGTTCGAAATGAAGACAGCTGCAGAAGAGGTGTGTTTCACTCAGGTTCTCTGCGAATGCGAAAAGATCTGCATGTATGGGTTTTAGCATGAGGCACATCATTCCAGTGACTTCTGTTTAAACCACAAAAGCGTGGACACGGAGAATGTAGAGTGGGAGAACAATGTCTTCCATAGTGAAGTGTCCACTCCTGATGATTTCATTTCATTAGTGTAAATTAAATACATGTTGTAAGAGTTCAAAATAAAAGAAGAAAGTTATTAAAATATTATGCTTTAATTTAAATTGCAGCACTACAAACTTGATAATAAAAAATTTTAAATTGATAAAAGCTAGTATTGTACATTGATAAGACCTAGTATCAAATTGATACCACGAAATTAATACAAACAAGTAAGAAAGTCGGTCACGCCCGACTGTAATATACTCTGTACCTGCAGTAGCAGCTATGCTGCTTCGCTGCGGCAGCGAACATTCTTTTAGTCATAACTTGAGTATCGTTCATCCGATCTTTATCATTCCTGTGGCAAATCGATAAATAATCTTGATATCTACAAAACTGTGGGAGATATGACGTTGTTTCCATATTGCGGGGGCGGTAGTGGGCGTTTTAAAAATTGAAAATAAACTTGATCTGCCAGCAAAGATAAGAAGTTTATGTCCCATACATGTCAAACCTCTATCTCTTACCATCTAGGAGATCTGTTTGTTCATACAAACGGACAGACGGACATGGCGATATCAACTCGACTGTTGATGCTGATCAAGAATATATACTTTATAGGGTCGGAAATAATTCCTTCTCCCTGTTATATCCTTTTCCACAAATTTAATATACTCTGTGTACCAGAGAACTGCAGCGAGCTTACACATGTATGATCAATCACCCATGCTTCATATGCGGTACGAGTAAACTTTAAGCTCAAAGCTCGTTGACCATTTTCGTGTAGCATACACAAAACAAAGAATTCAAAAGTGATCGTGTATTGGCGAGCTACGAGTACTGCATAGTAGAAATACCCGAGATGACTCGTACCTTCGGCTACAAGTCACCGCAAGTACTTGTTGCCAAAAACAACAATATGTGAGAGCAAAAGAGATAGCACGATATCGTTTGTATAGTTTGCATTTGTATTTGGCGCACGGCTCCCTCTCTCCTTCTTATGGTAAAGAATGTTTTTAGAACTTGTGACTCGTTTATTTTTTTACAGCAACTGTGGCGGGTTAAATTAGACGTTTGATTTCCAAAGGCCTTAACAACCTGCCACTACAGTTTCGTCTGGTCTTAGAATTTCACACACCACATTCCACAGAAAACTTTTTCCTTTGCGTCGGCCAGACAATGTGTAACTGCCATTTGCAACTTGCCCAGAAATAAATTCTACATTTTCTGTCATTATGCCACGAAGAGAATCCAAATTGCAATAACTTTTTAATTTCTGTCATTCACCGCTGCTCAGCTAATGCGTAATAAGTGTGAAGCAGTTGCATTTGCACATCATATTAGCCGAAGCTCGCCGTCAACAAACCGAGTAAGCGTTCGTGTGTAGGAATGTTGCTCGCTTGGGGCTTGTTGTCAACAAGCCAAGTAAGCTTGGTGATTTTATGTTTAAAGCGCGAGTCACTAAAAGTACTCGTCAGTGGCGGCATGATATCCGCTATCATTCGTTCAGCCGCGATTTTTGACAAGCTTGTTCAATTATTACACGAGTGAAAAAGAAAGCTTACCCGTTCTGACTTAATGTGCTTTCGATCAGTTCTTGTGTGTCACACCAAAGTGGCGTACACAAACAAGCAGAGTAAATGCGCGAGTATACACGAAAATTAAGTACTCGTTGCAGGTCTCTGCTGTGTACCTTTGGTACAGAGTATAAAAAAAGTCAACCTGATACAAGCTAGTATCAATTTGATACTCTCGAAATATCATATTAATACTTTCGAAAATATCAATTTGAAGACTAAATAGTGTCATTTTGATGTTTACTTTTTTTTGGGTGAATTTTTATGTGTAACGTAAAACTACAAACACTTGTAGCTTTAATTGGGCTATTCTGAAAATGGCGTAACTGTCGCCGATATCCCTGTGCCACTTACAGGGAAGCAGACAGAAAACCATTAAGGTTATACCTCTGATAAACGCTTTTATAACATCAGATTGCAAAGTTGCTATTATAAATTGAAAACAAGTGATACTGTAACTGCAATTTTTCTGAAATTCTGTTTCACAAAAAATAAATAAAAAGTTTACATGCTTCTTCATCATCAAATTAACTATAACCTCGCATCAAATAAACTATTCCATTCCGTTATTCCACTGCATTACATTTAAAAAAATTTCTCTTGATTTTGGTCGCCGTGCAGCTTTCCATAAAGTATTTCATTTTTTAATGAATCCGGCATACAATTTTTGTTTATTTCACAACTTTTTTGCATCGGTTGTCGCACATAGCGTAGATGTATTGGCAGCAAAAAATTGTTCACCGCGACTGATATTTTTTCTTCAGTTTCACATTGAGTGTGATTGTCATCTTTTTATCCATGGCAAAATCTGCATTAAGTTCTTGAATTTTTTCAGACATTCGATCATAGCTGTGTATTCCTTGAATCTTTGGCAGGCTAAAGCCGCCGATGCTTTACGTTCGTATTGGATGTGCTGTCAAGCCAATAATATTTTGAATTTTACTTGACCAGATATCTAATGCAGTGCACACATAGTCATCATCATTAATCTCATATTTTATGTGGGTCATTTGCTCTTCAAAATAGTTATTTATGCGACGGCCTAAGGTTTGACGACTAATTAAAGTAAGTTCTTTGTAATATATTTCTAGGTCCTAGAAAACTTTTTGCAAAGAATGCATCTTCCAGAGCACGTAATGAGATTATGGGTCCTGAGGATGGTTAAAAGTGGGTTTCAATCTTTGTGAGTCGTGCACAATATGAACAAAAGAAATAGCAGCTGTAAAATGCCCAAGCCGCTGGACATCACAAATGTGTTAGATGTTAAGACAACAAGTAAGAAAGTCGGTCAAGCCCGACTGTGGCAGCGAACTCTCTTTTAGCCGATCTTATTACACATATATACATTTATATACCTTTGCAGTTCTTCAAATTTTTTTAAATAAGGGATTTGAATGTTTATCATACAGCAATTTATTATACCCTTGTAGAGGGTATATTAAAATTGTCCAGATATTTGTAACGCATAGAAGGAAGAGTATATATGTATATTCTTGATCAGCATGACGAGCTGAGATGATATAGCCATGTCCGTGCGTCTGTCCTTCCGTCCGTCTGTCCGTCTGTTTCAATACAATCTCCTCCGTCAAACTTTGCACGAAGCCTTTTGGTACAAATACGCTGCACATTCGTCGGAACCGTCTGGATCGGATGACTATAGCATATAGCTGCCATAGGAACGATCGGTCGAAAAAGTAGTTTTAGTGAGAAAAACTTTTTTGTCTTCAAAGCAAACGTCCCCAATCCTCGTATTTCTAAGTTTTCTATGCTTTTACACAATTAAACCAAGTTTTATGAAAATCGGCCAACTATATAGTATAGCTGCCATACAAAAGATATGTCTGAAAAAAAGTCTTAGTAGAAAAAACTTTTTTGTTTTTAATGCTATCGCTCCCAAACGTGTTACTGATCAATATTATATGCTACCACACAACTTTGCCAAGTATAATCCAAATCGGATGACTATGGACTATTTCTGCCATAGGAACTATCGGTCGAAAAGTAGTTCTAGTGAGAAAAACATTTTTAGTTCTCAATGGTAGCGTCTTTATACCTTCTACTTGTGAATATTATCAGCTTCCATACAATTTTGGGGAGTTTGATCAAAATCGGATAAATATATCGTATAGCTGCCATATAACAAACTGGCAAACAAATGGTCAAAGAAGAGGCGCCATCTTTTTGCTGAGTGTGGGAAATAACTCAGCTAAGAATGCTCGACGAAACTCATTTAATTCCTTAATTTATATAAATTATACAAGCTATAAGGGTATATTAACTTCCGAAGCCGAAGTTTGCTATCCTCTATTTTATTTTTGCTTTGAACTAAGCTTGTTGAGGGATTTTCAAAACTGAACAATAGATGGCGCCCCTACTATGACCAATAGGCAAGCCAGCAAGACAGCGTTGCCGCAGCGAACATTCTTTTGGTCCTAACTTGAGTATAAATCATCTGATCTTTTTCATTACTTCCGCAAAATGATAAATAATCTAAATTACTAAATATCCCTAGAAGGTATGATCCATCTATCTACGAAACTGTGGGATATGGGACGTTTTTTTACAAATTGCGGGAGCGGCAGGGTGCGTGGCAAAAATTGAAAATAAACTTGATCTGCCAGCAAGTATAAGAAGTATATGGCCCATACATGTCGAACCTCTATCTTTTACCATTTCTGAGATCTGTGACTTCTGGCTGTCGATGCCCATCAAGAATATATATACTTTATGAGGTCGGAAATGATTCCTTCTCCCTGTAGCATACTTTTGCACCAAATCATATGTTTAAACAAGTATCTCAAGCGGAACCTTAAACGAAATACATTCCGGACTGATTTCCTGCTCAAAATCTCATTTTAACTCATTTCTGCAAAGCTCAAAACTGAAAAGTTTCTCCTTCAACTGAGCTTAGTACTTCAGTTAGCTCAAACCTGCTTCAGTTGCATCAAAATGTTCAAGTTGCAGCTGGTCAGGGGTTGTTCAAACTCAAACAGAATACACAAACTGTATAAGTGTGGGAGTTGGACTACTCATGTTGGCTCAAACTTGCAGGCAACACACTCGTTAAGGGGCGGGCGACTCAAGCTCGAACTCAAACAGGATACACAAACTGTAGAAGAGTTTTGTGTAATGTTTGAGATAGATTGTTCGTTGAGCCATCATCCCACACGCTGAAATCCACTCAGCGAATGGTGGTTTTAATGGAAAAAGGAAGTTGCGATGCCAAGCCTTGAAGATTGTGTCTTTGCCTTTGACATAATGCCAACTCAGGACGTTGACTCAATTAGGACGCGTTTTACAATTAAAATTAATATGCTAAACCAGGCAAAGGGAAACGCCCAGTTGTAGTAGTATCAGTGGCCCGACGAGATAGCCCATAAATCATTCGAAATTCACTTTAATACGCGTATGCAGCCAGAAGCAGATCCAGGCATCCGCTTGCAGGTTTCCATGGCTCTGTGTACGTACATAAGTGTGCAACTAAATGCTGGAATAATTACCGACCTAAACTATGCGCATATTCAGCGCGAAGGCAAAAAATCCTGGCCAAGGTCCTGGAATATGTATGACTGTTCGCACAGGTGGCCAGTTATCAGCACAACTAGCAGGGTAACACCACTCCATCCCTTCGCAATGTCAAGCCATCATCTATGTATGTAAGGCCAACATTTTTTCGCCTCGCATAATTCATTTTCATGCACTCCACCAATTTTGTTGTATTCCCCAAATTGGTAGTTCATTTCGAGCACAAATTCTGCCTGGCTGCTTATTAAATTGGTTTATAATTTATACGCTCCTTTTCCTTCAAGTGCCAACCGACCAGCGAACTCATAATTTTTCTTTTAATAAAGACAAATGTGTGGCAGATGGATCTGAGTAGAAGGTACGTACGCTCTTGCCGTGCAACAGAGATCCTTGAAATGCGAGTGCGTGCACTGTGAGTAAGTTGAATTGGCTGCAAAGTCCTCTTCTTATCCATTTAATGAGCTGCCAATTAGGAACATTTTAAATTTCAAAAGCTCGCCATTATCCTTAGTTGGGTCCCCGGATGGCGGAACATTAAAGGGCAACCGCCAAGCTGATAAGAGCGCGAGGGCGGTCGATACCGCAAACCTCCTTTTCATTAGGGAAAGTTCTTATAACTTGTAGGAACTTCCGGCTGCGATCTCAACTCTGCAGACTAGGCAGAACTCACTGCTCAGCTGTTCTTAGGCCCAAAACAGGGCACTGGCTGCCGCCATACTATTGGTTCCTTCCTATGACTTCCTCAGAAGTTGTCTGCACGAGGATAAAGGTAAGTCTGTCCTTCACTTCTGCTGTTTCCGTCCTGACCTGATTCGAATTCTTTGATTTTAAGCCTCTTCTCACTTCTTAGACTCACTTTTTACTCAGTTAGAATGGGCAGAAAGACATCCAACAGAATATCTAGAGATGAGCGCGAAATGTAAAATCGAAAAAAACGCCAGATCTTGGGGGGCGGTAGTAAATCTCAATTTTGGGACAGAATTCACTGATCTCGAAACCTTTCCTGTATTCCTTCGCTGTACTTTGTAAGTCTTCGAAGTATGTAAAAGATTTTCCTCCGAAATAAATTTTGGTTTCATATAAATTGGATACTTGAAAAATCTATTGCTGCACTCAGAGAAAATATTAAGCCGATCGAGCAGTTTCGATGTCAAAATACGGTAAGATGGAATATTCTTAGAGATTTGAGATTGAAATTCGTGGATTTAAATTAAGTCGGCTTCATATTAAGCATAGAACTACTTGGCTGTAAGCATGAAAAGTATCGATATCACAAATATTTCTTCTTGGATTTAAGTAGAATATATATCCATATATCTTCATCTATCTGTATAAATATATAAAACAAAGTCGAGTGTGACACATTACTTACATCTTAAGACAGGCAGGACGAATGCAAATACTTATACACATTCAAGGTGCCGAGCCAACCGATGGCATGGATAATAATATATTTTTAAGTCCATCTATATAGATAATATATGGTTGTCCGATTTTTTTCCTTACAATCTAGGCAATAGCTGTAAAGGCAAATCTATCGGTTATAGACTCAGCCGATTCGGTCAAAAGTACTTTTGCTGGGAGTGCTAGGTAAAAAATTCTTTAAAAATGCAGTTTAAAGTTTAAACGTATTGTTTGTATAAGAGAATCCTCAAAAAACAATATAAAATAGTAAATAAAAAAATTATATGTGTAGACAGTTCATAACTAGACCAACATTTCCTATTAACTTTAGTTCCGGGCCGCAAGCTTCCTAAATATCGGGAGGGGTTTAATCTGGGGTTCGAACCCGCGAGACTTTTAGGGTGCAGGTTCACGAAGCGGGTTCATAAGGTCGGTAAACCTAGGTTCAGGTTTAAACTAAGCTCCAAGTACATTTTTGTTCCTTATATAGAAAACTTTTGTGTTTAACATCATGCACAAGCAGTTTAATTCGAGGGCGAAATCTAAATTTAAATCTCTCTACGCTTGTCGAAGTACTTTTACATTGGGAATATTGAAAATTTGCATAAATTTCAAAATAAACAAAATTTTGGAAACTGAACTTTTTTATACTTCGTACCAAAGGTACACAGAGTATATTAAGTTTCTGCAAACGTATGTAATAGCCAGAAGGAATAATTTCCGACCCTATAAAGTATGTATAGTCGATATAGCCATGTCCGTCTGTCCGACCGTCCGTCCGTATGAACCAACAGATCTCAGAGATGGTAAGAGATAGAGGTTTGACATGTATGGGACATACCCATGTGTTCTACAAATCGCTTTCGACCCACAAACGACCCAAATCGTATGGAAATTGATTTGTAGAACACATGAGATAAACTTCTTAAACTTTCAAATTTTTGCCATGCATCCCAGATTTTGTATCGATTTGCCGAAGAAATGAAAGATCGAATGAACGATACTTAAGTTATGATGAAAACAATGTTCGCTGCCGTACACTCAGAAAAAAAACTAAGAACTTTGTACTTGAATTAAGTACAAACGGTGTCAATAGTACGGTAAGTACTAAAATACTTGATTCAAGTAAAAAATTCTTATTTCAAGTACGTTTTTTTCAATCCCGAAATACTTAATTTAAGACTGATTAGGGATATATTAAGTACATTTCGAACTATTTTTAAATTTTTTTTATCATACTTTTAAGTTGTAATGGTCTTAAGCTCAACCCGATTTACTCTTAAAGTAAGTGAAAAATATTCTTGATTAAAGTCAAATAAATTCTAAATTCAACCACAATACATTCTGGAAACAAAACAAAATTTCATATTATAAGTACAAAATTGTCTTTGTTTAAGCCCATTAAACTCTAAAGCCATTCCCAATTTTTTCTTGAAAATATGCCTCTGTATTTAATCAAACAAGGCTTGGAAAATCCAAAGAAAATAAATTAACCAAAAACCAACATGGTTTGACTGTATGTCCGAAATCTGCGGTAACTCCATAACCAAAATTTTAGAACCAGGACGGAATTGTAAGAGCAGATTCGATTTAAAATAGTTCGCATTTTTCGTAGCACACTTTTTGAGCTAACATTGTAAGTCTATTTTGTGCTCGATCCGAGATATTTTGTACCTGAAGTAAGTACGCACTTTTCTTAAGTTTTTCGGTTTACTGTAAGTACGAATAGTTCTTGATTCAAGAACATTTGTACTCATTTTAAGAACATTAACAGTCATTTTTCGATTCTAGAACGTTTTGTACTTATTTTAGGTACTCCCAAGAGCAAAACATACTTGAAATTTTAAGTACAAAACGGAATAAATTCTATCCCGATCGATTTAGAACTCTCCTAGCCTTTTTTTCTGAGTGTAGAGCAGCAGCAGCGCTGCTTTCAGCTGCAACTGCAGGTAAAGAGTATATTACAGTCGGGCTTGACCGACTTTCTTACTTGTTTAGTTTTGGGTTTGGGCAGTTCAAATAAATATATTCCTGTTCAGACTTCTCAAAAATCCCGGAGACTCCGACACCGGACTGGTTTGAGAGGTTCGAACCGTTTTTCAAAACTGCTTTTAAGTCCACGGTATCAAATGTCACCGGTTTCAACACAGTGGAATTTTGAGATTTGCTAATTTCGGAGCGTAGACTTTTGCTATTTACATATGCTATCTGTACTATCTGTAACGGCGCGCGCTGCTTCACCCCCTTTAGTATTTTAAAAACAAAACAAAGATGTAAATCTTACATTACATTTGCCATCTATCTCATCGTCATTATAAACTAAACTCAATTTAAAATTTAGCATATTTCGCGATTTTGTGGACCTTTCGATCTTCGCCATCTATCTATTCACCCGTGTTCATAATAATCTAAGGTCATACGAAAATTAAGT